>VZTD01000986.1:721695-939988 GCA_013397725.1 Rhagologus leucostigma | reverse complement strand
GGGCGGCCGCTGCCGGAGCCGCGGAGCTCCGCCGAGCGCCGTCTGCGGCGCGGCTGGGGCCAGGCGGGCGGTGCGTCCGGCAGCGCAGCCCTTCAGTCCTCGCCATCGGAGTCTGTGGGAGCGGGGGGGTCCCGGCCCCGGCCCTGGCCCTGCAGCCACTCCCCGGCACAGGAGGCTTTGCTCTGACGCCGGCCCCGAAGTCTGCGCTGCCGGGAGTCGCTGGTGCCAGCCCGGCGGTGGTCGGTCCCTGTAGATCATCCTCGGGAGGTTCTGCGGGTGGTGAAGAGCAGCACAGAACCGGCCAGTAAACGTTAAGCAGATCTACTGGTCCCCTTCCAGCACGGTGTTTCAGAAGTAACCTTGACAGTCCAGTGAAACGGCCACCACCACCTTCCCCGCTTTCTGTTTGAGCCAGCTTTGCTAATGGAGAAGTAAAATCTACAATAGCTGTCGTCATTATCCACTTGTCTTGTGCTGATGCTGATGAAATCTGAAGTTCAAGGAAATACTTACCATTATTTAGAGAAATGTGTTATTCTTTTTTCATCATATTTTGCCCTCTGTTAAACAGAGGAGCTTATGTTTAAGGAATTACATCACTTTGCAAATCCCTCTATCTTTCTCTAAATATAAACTGTCTTTTCGGATGTCTTCAACTTGGCTGTTTTCCTTTTGTGAGTCAGAGCTAGTGTTACTGCTTTTCATTGCTTGAACAGGCTGCACAGACCCGTGACACTTCTCTTAAGAGTTTTAAGAGTTGTTGCTCATGTGATGGAGATCATCTGGCAACTCTACTTAACGTTACTGAGGCAGACAGGACTTTTTCCATTCTGAAATACTGGAAGATGAAAATAAGGTATCTTGATTCTGTTTCGATTATGGGATCTAATCAATGCTGCAGTGACTAGGGGAGGTCTGTGACAAGGTCTCTTACAAGGGAGGAGTAAGCAGAGGGCAGGGAAGTTCTATCTTGCTGGTGATGCACTGAGTTAGCAACTGAGAGGTTTCTTTTTCACCTCTGTACTTTCCATGCACACTTCACTCCTAATTTTTTCTGTCATTGTAGTAAATTATTTTAATGAGGCCCTAAGAACTCCAAACATAATGAACACAGGAAAAATACTTGTGCTAGTTTGAGTGCAGGTAATCAGAATGGAGAGTTGGGCATTATTTTTTCCCCCACGCTCTGTGAATATGAATTTACAGCTTATTGCCCCTAGGAAGGATGTTCCCCCATGGGATTGATGTTAGTCTGCTTGATAAATACTTGAAAAAGTCACTTTCAGTGAAATGTTTAAGGCTTTTCTGCTTGAGGGAATGCAGTTACAGTGTGGTTGTGCCACACTAATTTCCCTTGTAATACTCTTGATTTTCCTTAGGAATATACCTTAAAAGTTGGATGGCACCTTTAAAAATGCACTAAGGTAAAACAATGAAAATAAAAAGTACTGTAACATTTTGAGTGTAGAGTGAAAGAACCATTTTGGAAATTAGCCTAATCACCATTTTGTGATAGCTTCCTCAGGTGAGGGAATTTCCAGGTGGAAAAAAAACGCTGTGAAGAATTGTGCAATGGAAAGTAAGGGGTATCTTACACCTGAGTAAGAGTGTTTGCTGTGGTGACTGAGATTTCTGTTAACTTTCATACGTTGATTTCTCATCTTTGTTTCATTTATCTTCAAATTTCTGAATGTCTCTAGACACGGTCTGGATAGGAACATGTAGAGTCAGGGACGTGTGGTGAAGGTATTATGAGCTACAGAAGGGTCAAAGAGAAGTATTTTACAGGATTTTTTTCTTCCAGATTTATGTTCAGATCACCTCACTCCTGTGTGCATGTGGGATTTTTAGACAGTGAAGATAATATAAAAATAAGACATTTTGAAAGTCCTCAGTATGAAGGGGTTTTTTTCCCTCCTAGTTGAATGTTCTTTCCTTGCACTACTTTTGGCTGCTTATACTAGAAGTTCACTTCCTAAGTAAGATGTATTCATCAATAGATACTTGTGTTTGTAGTGTTACTAGATTAAAGCATACGTTTTAGAAAAGTTAAGAATATCTTTTTTAAAAAAATGCAGTTTATAAGACTATATGTTATAAGTTGTCTTTTATTTTATTGTGAATAAATTTCTATAAAATACCAACTCTGTAAAATAGTAGCTGTTAGTCTTCTTTGGGGAGAGGCATGCTATCTAAATAATAGTGCATTTGTTCCTTCTTTCTTCTTTCCTTGTAACTTAATGTCTGTTTCCAGTGTCCAGCTAGTAAGCTAACATTGGCAAGGTTGTACAAATGTGTTTTAATCACAGGTTTGGAAGTCTCTGTTTGGATAACATGACGGTAAGACAAACTTGTCTTCTGTTTTTAACCAAGCAGGAATGCTGTAACTAACGTGTGCAGAGACCAATGGGAAAGTCCTTCAAGGGAACACTTAATTTGCCTAGTCCTTGATTGGTGCTCTCTAGCGATGTTGGAGATTTGAAAAATGGGTAAACTAAAAAGCCTTGGCATTTATCTGTATTGTAGCCAGACATGCCAGTGAATTCATTAATGCACTTTTTCATATGACTGCAGCAGTTTGTGCTGGTTTAACTATATAGAAGCACGTTTAAATTTAGGCTTTTGGTTTGCCTGATTCTTGTTGTTTTGAGTTGGGACATGCAAACTGGGATGTATGTAGTATTTTGTCAGTGCTAATAAACATTTCCAGATTGTTTCTGGTTTCTTGTTCTGTAGCATTCCTTGGTTATACAGATCTTTAATTTATCCCCAACAAATTTCTTAAGCTTGGAGAAAAGGAGAAGAAAATAGTAATAATAATTCAAAACAAGAAATATGTTAACAAGAGAAGGGACTATTGGTTTTCCTGCCTAAATGATGTCACAGAACATTTAGGCTGGAGTATGCGGGGAGGAACTCTGGTTTTAGGGGAGTGGGAGCAAGGTCATTGCCTCTTACTACCTTTTTTTTTTTCCTTCTCTGGGTAATCTGCTATCACAGAAATGAATGATGATTTCTCAAAAGCAAATGCATTTCTGAGGCTATATATAGCAGAAATAAAGTCATGAAGTGTATTCACTGGGTAACTGAGGGCCAAAAAGAGATCAGACCATTTAAGAAAATCATTGCATTCAACCTCTTTCAAAACTGCCAGTATTGTCTTCCACCCTGAAAAACCTTTTTCTGGTAGTCCATTTTCTTTTTCAAGTATACGTTCGGTGGAGGCCGAGTTGACTTTTGACTTTTGGCATGTGTTGTTCATTGTGATGCTCTAGAGCTCATAGTTGAAAGTTAAGCTGCCTTCTTTTCGATCTTAAGCTTAGGCAGACATCCTCTGCACCTGAGGTTTTTGGCACAGACAGTGCTGTGGGGCTTCTTTGTCATAAGTACAAAAGATTCCTTTGTGAATGGGATTGCTTGACTGTGAGTTAGCTTGATATATTACATATTCCTACTTTCCCTTTCATAATTTTTCTTGGCAGATAGTTTTGGGAGAGGATTCCTGCTGTGCTCCTGCAGGTCAGGGAGCAGTTTGGACTGTAATGTTCCTGGAAGGGTAGGCTGTGTTCTTTAGAAGACAGCACTTGTATTGAATTTCTGATGCTTGGAAGACCTAGGTTCATATATATGTGTGTTTAATGTTGTCAGCTTCAGACTTTCATGCATAGATAACAGTGGTAATCTACTGTCAGCAGCCCCAAGGGAAAAAAATCCAGGCATTTCTGTTCTGTAGCATTTTGATTTTCTTAATAAAACAGGAGCATTGTAGGAGTTTAGGGTTGCTCAGTGGTGCAGAATTCTTACCAGTGGCTATGAATACAAGTTATTAAAAGTTTTACTGTCGTGAATTGATGCGGATTAAAGTCCAGCACTAAAAGCTGGACTTGTTTTTTCTTGCCCTTTAAACTTGGTTCTAATCTTGCTGTAGAAATGAGAATGGTGCCAGCTCCAGGAATCTTTTTTTTGGTTTTTTTTTTTTTCTGCTTTTACTATCTTGTGTGGTTTTAAACTTCAGACACTTTCACTTCATTGTCTCTTCCTAGAGATTGCATATGTTTTTTAAATATGTGAAGTTTTCAAGTAGTGTAAAACACACTGTGTTAATAATAGGGGAAGCCCCAAGATAACTTACATCTGTATGAAACACTTGGGATGGAGAGACTTTGAAAAACAGGTTTCTGGATAGGTTGAGTTTTTCTTGTCTGTACATAAAACAGTACAATTAAATCTATAAGAGTAGTAAATAATAAACTTGTTTTTGATTAGATTTCAATATAAGAAGTTAACATACTCCTACTTGAGCTAAGCTGAGCCATGGTTAAATTATTAAGATTCTGCTGCTGTGGAAACAATTCCTTTTTCTTGAAGCATCACTATAAGATAAAACTGGAAATGTAACTTCTGTAAAATTTGGTGCTTGCCTGCAATTCATCTGCAAAAAATAATTACTTACAGTTTCTTCTTGCTAATTGTGCTGGCCAACAAGTTTGTTACTTATACATTTTGGTTTTGAGTCTCCTTTTCACATGCCATTCTGTGCTATGCATGCAGGCTGTTTTAGAAAACACTCTTCTGTGTCTTGCAAATACTTGCTTAGGGAACCAAAACAGTAATTCCCTAACTTTACTTACAGGTTTTTTTTCAGGATTGTTGAGGTGCAAAATTGAAAACTAATCCAATTTTGTTTCTACCTTTCCACTTGCTTGTGTATTTAGGAGGAGGGGAAGAACAAACAACTGGCCATATGCAGTATACACTTGGAAAACTCCCTCTTGGTAATTAATAGCAGTTCTAGGATGTTCACGAGCTTCCTCTTGAATTGTTTGCCTTTTGGGGCCATTATCTGAGCATATCAACTTTCTGTAGTCATTTAAAGGGACACAATGCTCAGTTCAACATTGTTAATCATATATGGAAAGAAAAAAGGAAAGAATATGATTAGTTATTGCTATATTGGAATTACGCAGTTAGTGAGTTCCTGTTAGTTCATTTATTTCCTTGAGCTTGTATGGCAGGTTCCTGACAGTGTAATAAAGTGTCCAAGTGCTCTGATATGCCCAGAGGTTAGTGACTAGTCTGTTAGCACCTCTGTGACTTTAATATAAACATGGCAAATAGTTTTTTGAAGCGGCAATTTGTTCAGCCTAGGTTAACAATCAACAGCAAACACTTGTTACTCTGTAGAACTCTGTGTTGGGGCCTTAGGCTTTCAGGCAGCATGAAGTGGAGAAAGCATGGATGCTCAGAGATGTGCTCTGCTCATGCCTGACAATGCAAATGGCTTCTTTCTGGCGTCCTGGTGGCCATCAGTTCCTTGCTGGTAGGCATCCACTGCAGGTGGGCTCTGTACCTGGGGCTTTGCCACTTTCTTCATTGAATGAAAGTTACAAGATTCAGAGAGACAAAAAAGTGTCTGGTGTCTTTCCATAGGAAGGGGCCAACAAAAAAACCTCTTATTCAGCTGCCCTTAGTCTCTTAAGGACCGATTTAAAGGTAGGTGTTGAAACTCCGAATTCACAACTTAGTTTTGTCATTTTAAAATCTGTATCTATGCTGAAGGGATTGCCTGAAGGAAGCTGTCTGACTTTAAAATACAAAAACCCCGAGAAGATCACAGAATTGTAGAACAGCTGAGTTTGGATGAGACCTCCGGAAGTGCCTTTTTATAGTTTTATCATACCATTCTCTTTAGGAGAAAAGCTGTGTTAAGCTTAGCCTTCTTTGGACAGTGCTCTCAGGCACATGGTGTGATTCTTGGGGTAGTCTGTGCAAGGCCAGGAGTTTGACTTCATGATCTCTGAGGGTCCATTCCAACTCAGGACGTTCTGTGATTTGTTTTGGGAGATGGAGAAAGGAAATTGCAGCTTGCAAATAAAGAGGTTCACTAGTATGAGGGGATATCAAACAAAAAAGGCTTTGTTTTGTAAGCAGACAGCTGAGTGAAGTCAGAGGCACATTCACAGATGGAATGGAGTTCTTGGTTACTGGAACTGAAATTTTCCTAACTTAGGTTTTTTTGAGCCTTAAATGGGGACCTTTTCAGAATCATCTTATATTGTGCCCAAGCTATTAATTTTTGTCTTGATCAATACAGAATTTCAGTTTCAGTATAAACACACTTTCAATATGTTCTTTGAAGAAGCTTTATTCTTGACTGATTTTAGTAAATTCCCAACTTGAACAAAATTAATGTGTCAATTGTTTATTTAAAACATCGGTTTTACTGTAGCCTGTGTGCATTTGCAGCTGTTCAGAAGTGACTGTCAGAGGAGCAAAGAATGATTCAACAGCATATGAAGTGCTGGATGTTTCCCACATCATTGGTAATGTATGATCTGTATTTGAAAAATGTAACCAAGACTGAATATTTACATGTTTTAAATATTTTTTTTCTGGGTGACAGACTAGTTTGACTATAATATCAGACTGAAGTTGCTTTAAGTTAGGATACTGGGATCACTTTCAATTTACCAGGGCCTGAAATACACATACAGGAATTCTTGATGGAAGTGTGTGTTTTGAAGATTCTGATTTAATTTAATTCCTGTGGAAACTAAAGGCTGTAGCTGACCTCACTGGGACTTGAAAAGTGCAGGTAGGCTTGCTTTGTCCCATGGAGTTGCTTTACTTTTCTGTCTCCTGTGTATTTAGTAAGGCTTCAGATGTTCCTTTAATATATAACTATAGGACTACGTAATGTATTTCTTAGATGTCAAGACATAGTTACAGTATATAATCTATTTTTTAAATACCCAAATATAAGATTAAACATTTGCCATAGGTGATCAGTTGTACCTTGCAAAGTTGTTAATTAACCTGCACTTAGACACAGATTGCATTTGTGATTCAGTCTGGGTTTAAAGCTAGAGTCTTTCATGTCAGTTCTGCATTGACTTGTGACTTAATGCTGTCTACTTAGGCACCTGATTATCTCCTGACCTGAGGTGTCCACATTTCCTGTCTAGTCAGTGGAGGGAGTTGAAAGCCCTGGGGGCATGAATCACAGCATTGTAGTGTTTCACGAAATAGTAATGACATTACTTCAGTAAGCAGTATTAAAAAGCATGAACAGAAATAGCTTTTATGTGAGTTGGGAGTAAGACAATACAATTTTGTGACTACTGTGTTAGCTGAAGGTACCTGTGTCTATTAGGTTACGCCCCATTTACACATCTTGACATGCCACTGTCCCTGCATGCTCCAGTTTGCCAAGGTCATACTGAATTGTGGATGGTTCTTGTCCCCAGCCCAGGAAATCAGTTGCATGGGGGTGTCTCTTGAGAAAGGTTTGTGAAGGTAAGATAGTTGAATATCTGTGAAATCTTTCAGAAGAGAGTTAGGACCTCTAACTTACTTAAATGATTTGATGGAATCTGAAATATGACATTTAATGTCTTAAAATAAATTCTTTGTGTCCAGTATGATCTTTTAACTCAGAGCCCTTATCTGACCGAAGGCTAATGTGACAGCCTTTAAAGGATTAAGAAACTAGTGTGCCTATACCTTGATTAAGGAATTTAGTAGATAGGAGCCACGTATAGGGCACCTTCAGATCCTCATAAGAATTACGTCAAAGACTAGTTTCAGGTTGTGTTTGGTTGCTAGACAATGTTTCATTTTAGAGGACAGGAAGTATGCAATTAAAATCTATTAGACTTCAGTAACTTCTAAATTTTTTTTTTGTAAACATTATGCATTTTAACCTCCTAAAAAGAAAACTTCAAAGCTAATTTCTGTCAGCTAAGAAATATACTGGATTGAGTCGTGTCGTGTAAAACAACAATGCGTTAAACTGCCTTTTTTTTTTCCTTTTTTTTTTTGGTGGTAGTTATTCTTGTGAAAGAGACAGTAGTGTTTTGGAGTGGGAGTATAAGGGCTTATGATGGTTCCAGATGTATGTGGGCCAGTTCTACTCCTAGTTACTTCTGTATAAATCTTCTCATTTATTCTTGTAGAAATGACTGCTTACTTGTGAAAGTGGGCAGGTCTGGGCTGAGGCAAGGCTTGATCCTGTTGTCCTTGGAGTGCAATAACAGTGCTTCTGCATTCCTGTTGGGGGGTGATAAGAACGTGTTTGCAATTCTGCTTTCTGTTCCTCTCCACTAGTTTATTAGGGAGCTGACTTGGTTTTCTGGATGCTTGGGTAAAGAAAACTGGGAATTCTCCAGTAGTGTCAGACACTTGTTCATTTCATATTTGTCCCCTATGGAAGCTTTTGAAGCAGGGTATAGTCAAGATGCTGACATAGCTCATGATTAGTTACTTGTTTCAAACAGTAATAGCTGGTATCTTCAAATCTTAACTTTAAAATACTGGCTGGTTTTTGTGTGTGAAAGTAGTCTTGTTATTCATTCAAAAACTAAATGTGCAGTTTTATTTTTGGTTTTTTGTATTCCACTTGGTTACAGTGAAAAGTGCAGGAATGGATTGTCATTGCCAGTAACCCAGGTATCACTTTGGGTGCTAAGTGAGGCTTCCTTACAGCTCCCTCTGAACAGTGATCAAGCTGAAGAATGCAGTTGTGCAACCCTGTAGCACTGACGTGGTGGTCCCACAAGTGCTTAGCAGATGCTGAACTCTCCCGTACATTCAAGAGCTACGTGTGGTGAACCCTCATTTGCTGCAGAAGGAAATGATCTTAAGTGAGCTGTTAAAGGTGATACCTGTAGTAAAACTGTGATGATAACAATACATCTTTGTAGTTCTGTTTTTATAGATTATCAGTGTATCATACTTTATTTTTATCTTTTAAGCAATTCAATAAGAAACTTATAATCAACTCAGTGTGCATTTGAAGTCCACTTGGTATTAAAATTTGTGAATTTATCCCATGGAGAATGTTGCCCCATGTGTGACACGAGCATAGCATCTTCCCTTTCCAGTTTATAACAAACCTGTTGCTTATGTTTCTAGAGTAAAAGAGGCAATGGTTTTGTGAACTGTTTTTCTGTCTCTTTCATTGTGCATCTGTTGTGTCTTCCTCTGTGTCTGACATAGTTTGTGCAGGTACCCTGCACATAGTCTGTGCATGTCTCTGCACAGAAGGAAATGGATTTTCACAGGTGGAGCAATAAAAGCCACCCTCGTGAAGGTGTCGTGTCTGGGTGTTTTGCAGGGAGCTGGTTTGGTGGCCAGAGTTACATGAGCATTTTCTCACTTCCTGCTGATGACAAAGCACTAAATCCCAGGTTATTTTTCTGTATGGTCCCCCCACTATGTGGATTTATTTGATGTTCTTACAACACAGGCTTATCTGAACTTCAGGATGTTCCCAGCTTTGAATGAATGCTCATAATTATTTTTGCCTTTTCATTTAAACATTTGCCCTTCCTCCCTTTTCAAAAGGGTGATATGAGGTGGGGTTGACAGTTGATGTGTTTTATGACTTTGAAAGGGAACCTTGCTTTTCTGATAGAGAGATAAATACCTAATTTAGCTTGCAGTAAGAAGAAAATCCTTTTTATTTCACTCAGTGAGCTATCCTGAGGAGGGGATAGTAGGGATCAGAAAAGTGGAATCCAAACTGATATAATGTATTGTAGTAAGTTATTCTGAATAAAATTTCTGAAAATAGAAAAGAGATATTATAGGACTCCCAGAAAGTGCAGCAGTGCCCCTAGAAACATGTTTGAGATGGGAGGAAGTGGGAGTTCAGTAGCACTGAAACACAGAGAGGTGTAATTCGTTGCCTTCTGAGGTGTGGGAGCTACAGGAGGTATCTATCTGATTAATGAACCAGTAGCACTGGTTCAGCTGTCTTCCTTGGACAAGGATTCCCATGACATGGTCTCAGCTGTGTCTAATTTCTGTCTACTCTCAGTCTTTGTTTTCTGCCTTTATAATTTTGTCTGTTTCTTCCTTATTTCTCACTTTCTTATGTTAGCAACCCTTGTATGTGATTTTAATCATGAGGCCGTTCTCTTCCAAACCTCATTTAGCAGTCCCCTGAAACTTCTTAAGGGACTAAATAGATGTATATTTTGCTGTCCTGCATCAGCTTAAACATTAACTTTGGAATCTTTGGTCAAAAAATTTTTACTAGAGATTGATTTCCTTTGCTGATAGGCGAGTTCTCACCTTTCTTTCTTCGTGGTCTTATTTCTTCATTTAAATAATTGTACTTTTCTAGCTTATTTTAGGAACAAGGTAACTTTTGGGGAGAGTAAGATGTGACCCAGATGACTGGAAAAGGGGAAACATTGTGCCCATTTTGGAAAAGGATAGAAAGGAGGCTCCTGAAAGCTACTAACTTGTAGCCACACCTCTATGCCTGGGAGGGTCATGGAACAGATCCTCTTAGAAGCCATGCTCAGGCACGTGGAGGACAGGAAGGTGACTTGAGACAGCCAGCACGGCTTCACCCAGGGCAAGTCCTGCCTGATCAAGTGGCCTTCTATGTTGGAGTGACTCCATCAGTGGACAAGGGAGGTTACAGACGCCATTTATCTGGACTTTTGACGTGGTCCTCCCCAACATCCTTCTCTTTAAATTGGAGATAGAAGGATTTGATGGGTGGACTGTTAAATGGATAAGAAATTGGTTGGGTGGTCACATCCAGAGGGTAGTGCTCAGTGGCTCAAAGTCCTAAGGGACATCAGTGACAAGTGGTCTCCCTTAGGGATCTGTATTGGGACCTGTGTTATTTAATATCTTCATTAATGACACAGGCTGAGGGATTGAGCGCACCCTCAGCAGGTTTGCAGATGACACCAAGCTGAGTGGTGTGGTTGACACACCTGAAGGACAGGATGCCATCCAGAGGGACCTGGACAAGCTTGAGGAGCGGGCCCACGGGAATCTCAGGAGTTTTAATAAGACCAAGTGCTGGTGCTGAACCTGGGTCAGAACAACCCCTGGTATCAACACAGGCTGGGGATACACAGATGTAGACCAGCCCTGCCCAAAACTTGGGGGTGCTGCTGGGTGAGAGGCTGGACATGACCCACTAACATGTGCTGGAACCGGATAATCTTTGAGGTCCCTTCCAACCCGAGCCATTCAATAGTTCTGTGGTTCTGTGACTTACTTTGTAGCTTCCATTTCCCTCTACTTTCAATTCTACTCCCCTTTTACAATGTTTCTTTATTTTTCTTGGGAGTTGCATACTTTAAATGAAGCAACAAAGTTATTGATGATAAGGGATGAAAGGCAGGGGTTCTATAAATGCCACTGTGGTATGTTCTGGATCTTTCCAGATATGTTATATGTTATTATACTCTGTGACAGGGTGTGAAATATTCCACACACATTGAGTAAATAATAGCTGTTATGAATAAATGCTTTTAAATTAGCAGAGCTGGATAACTTGTTTCTGAACATCTTAAAATGAAAAGCTAGAGGAAGTGTAGATAGAATAAGGAAGGACCTGGAGTTATGTTAGGTAAGTAACTAAATGGTTGCTTCCTCTTCTGTAGTGGAACGAAAGAAGCCAATGCTCTGCCAGTGCTAAAGGGTCACTGCAAAGACAAAGACAGATTTGAAGCGATGGGTTTGAATGGTTGTTTGCCTCAATATGGTGCTGGCAAGTCTAATATATATACTTTATTATGTGCAGAGTATTCTGTATTTAATTAAGCTTAACATTTGGGCGATGTACATTCAAAGGCAAGAGAAATGCATCTGTTATCTTTTAATCTTTCATTGAATGGAGCAATTGATTTCACTGTAGCATTATGTGTATAACAAGGTACAGGACACTGAAGGGCTGCTTCTGGTTGGCCTTTTTCATTGTTCTAAAATGTCTGAGCACTTTAAGTACTGGTAATATCTCTATTGTACTTGAAATTTTGTGTTGTTTTTCTTTAAAATTACTGGTTTAAGATTATCTTAAGTATACATAATTTTAAAATTAATAACATATTTATGTATACCTGAGATCTTTGCTTTTTAGGAGGTTTGCATCTCTGCATAACCACAGTGTTTTGTTTTTTTGTTTTGGTCTTTGGGCTGAATGGACATCTGAGGCAAAGAGCTTTTATTGGAAGATTTTTGGAAGGTTTATTAGCAGTAGATCCTTGCTTGATTCCAGATGGAAATCTTTCAGTTCTCCTGGGGTTCCTATGAAATTGTTCTTTCCTACAGTAATAAAATAGTCTCTCAAGTATAAATGATGCTAGAATTGTCAAGCTGAGCGAGCAACTAAAACTAATGAGTTGCAAAGAATTCCAAGTATGCATCTGGCTATTAGGGCTATACCCACAGTTTTTTGATATCTTTATTTGGGAAAAGATCTTTTGCTTTCTTTACTTGCTGTGCAGATGGCCATACAAAAGATTGCTCTTTGACAAAAGAATGAAACATCAGTAGGCATAGTAGCTAAAAGCACAGAATGCACTTAACTTTCTCTTTCTTAATTTCAGAATCTTTCTCTGTCATGAGGGTTTAGAAGCAGCTCTTATAATGATGTAGATTTTGACAAATTAGTATCCTTGTAAAAACTAGATGAAAGCCTTTTAAGAAGTTGTAAGAACAATATTTGTACCATGTGCTGTGTGCCTACATTCACGGCTCCTTTATTATAGATGCTGATTTTTACAGAGTTGCCTGTGCTTGCAAACCTTTCTGTATGAAATTTTCTTGGAGAGACAGAAGGTTCTCAAATACTAATAGATCCTGTAGTCCATAATACATGTATACTTTGCAAATGAAATGCTTCTTTCTTTTTTCAGCAAATGGAGTAATGAAAATCCTTTTTTGTAGAAAAAACCCCAAAACCCTAAGCTTCCCCTTCCCTCATTTTCCCCATCACTAGTATTTTGGGATATTAACTTTAAAAATGTAGTTGACTCCTCTTTTCATCTTTGAAAGCTTTCTAATATGTAGACAGGAATAATAAGAATTTTTGATTACTTCAACCCTGAGAATATCCCACTTTTTAAAAGGTGTTCTGTTGGAATCTTGAAAGCATATGAACTTGTGGAAGACTAGGTTCAGCTACCTTAGCGATGAATGACCAGAAGAAAGCATATGTGGATTCCATTTAGGGTGCCCTAAGACCCTAGTAAAGATAGTGTTTGGTGGGTCTCTTTTTTTGAAACTTGCCTGCCTATCTGTATGCACTGTGTTTCATTGGTGGCCTCGCTGTACTTATCAGGCTGAATATAGACTGTTAGTTTATATTTTGACTCAGCATCACCCCTCAAATGCATACTGTACATCTGCATTGTATGTAAATTTGCTATTAAAAAACCCCAAAGACTTTTTAATATTTCTTGTGTCTACCAGGGCTTGAATTCAGACCTTTGAGCTTCTGGGTGGATTGTTTTGTTTTGTTTAAAGACTAAATCTTACCATATTAAACTTTCAGAAAGTGTTGTGATGGTAACACAATAGCTGATACTTACGGGGTAATGATGAAAATGTTGTTTGCAAAGTGAATGTGTGCAAAATTGAATGGGTCTGCCTTATCTCTGTGGGGTATAGGAAATTTTTTTTGTTTGTTTGGATTTCTTTGCTTTTGTCTTTTGTTTATACTGTGTTTAATGTATTTTATTGGTGATAACATCTGTGATAAAATGGATGGCTGAATCCTTGCATAATGGGAGAGCTACTGAAAGAGCTGTTAAATATAAGTAATTATCTGTGAGGCTTTACCTACCTGTCCTGAAGATCTCTCTCAGGGGTTTCTCCAGTTGTTGAACATAATGAGCACAGGCCATCATTAACTTTAAAGAGACTTGTGTACCTCACAGGATTCTGGGTCTCTGTTGAATGTGTGACACTTAGTGATTTTCTTCCTCTTGGAGGAAGACATTTCTTCTTACTTTTAGGTCTGTCCTGTCACTGTTGCACACTTGTCTTCATATAAAAATTAATAGGGCTTCTGTTCCTTTTCATGTTATCTTCTCTCTTCTTTCTTAAGTTTCTTTCTCATTGTCCTGGTGTTACGTACTTGGATTGCCTTTCTTTTATTTTCTATTCCATCCCTTCACCAAATTTCACACAAGTATGAGTGGTTAAAAAGACAGCAGTTGCAGCAGGTTGCCTACTGAGGTTTACAGCATGATTAGTGTGAAAGCTTAATATTGAAAGGAGAAGATTTCAAAGAAAAGTGTTAAGCTACCAGCAAAAATGTACAAAACCTTGATATTTAACAAGGTGCAGAATGCTGTGCACATTGCAGTAAAGAGTACTGATCACAGTAAGTGTATTAATAATAATAATTATTAATTAGAGTACTGATCACAGAAGTGTATTAATAATAATAATCTGGATAAGATTTTAACAATTCTTGAACAAGATCCTAGTTGATGCAAATTTGCCTAAAAATATTTTCCTTCTGACTTCAGTGTGTATTCTCACACGTCTCTAGCCTTCCCACTGTATTGTAACAGGGCTTACACCCCCTAAGTAAAGCCTTTTTTGTTTCCTTTCAGAAATGAATAGAGGAGGGAATTGTGTTTCTGGTGAAGACAGTTGTGTACAAGGAAATACTAGATCTGAATAGTTCTTATTACAGTTGTGAAAAGGCATCAGAGCGGTAAATAGTTCTGTTGTATAGCAGGAAAGACAAATAAAAGACAGTAAACATTTGCATTTGATCTTGAATCTAATTTACATAGTTTATTTAACAAGGCTATCTGCTGTGATTGTAGAAGAGCAGGAACTTTTGGCAATAAGGTGAGTAGCAATTTGAGTTTCCATTTATGCCCTCCTTAGGTGTTTGCACCTCGGGCTTACTGGGTGTCAGATACCTTGAAGCAGTTAATATATTTTCAAAAGCTAGAAGGAATACTGTGTACATCCAAATGCTGAGCACACATTTGTACATTATTTTAGGAAACCTCACAGATCTTAGAGTAAACTTAAAAGTCACCAAATGTGCTGGTACACTGAAAACACATCTCAGTGTGAATACAGCTGTACTAGCCTCCTGACTACTGGGAGATAAGATCCTGAGAAGGCTGAGTTCTCCTAACAGAAGGCAGAGAAAACCTGATGATGTTTGAAGGACCTAGTTCTTTCTCTCTGTGTGTGAACCATAGTTAGCGTTGTCTTTGCAGCACAAGGGAGGAGAGAATGAGGCAACCTTCGTGTGAGAGTTTCAGAGGCCGTGCTGACTGGATTTGAAAAGCACTGTATGAAAAAGTCCTGTAGTTTTCTGTACCAGCAATAGTATAGCCTGGGAGTAGAGCTGAAGACTAACCTTAATATCTTTGGGGTGTTGACAAATTGCAAATGAAAAAAGATTACATCAGCTTGAAGGAAGATGAAATTAATCTTCTTTCGTCGTCAGTTACAGCAGAAATAGCCAGAATAACATGTTAATTTCAAGTAAACTGTTCTGTGTTGATTTCAAAGCCCTGAAATATGTAGAACCACGTTTGTTCATGAAACTTGGGTAACTTGAAGCAAGTTGTAAATGTTGTTGTCCCTTTCACCTACACCTCTCCATTCACATTTTGGAATTATATTGGGATCATACCACCAACTTCAGTCATGTGTGATTGCAGTGTTGTAGGCTTCCTCCTCTACTTAAAGTAAGAAAAATAAGGTAATTACTATTCTCACTGAAAGTGTGTTGTTGAGTAATAACAATGAGGGCATTTTATTAAAGCTGTGAAACTGTCCTAGATCTCTCTCATCAAAACATTGTTCTTCAAACAAAACTGAAATACTCCAAAATGTAGTCTACCAATATATGTGGACTAGAGGATACAGGCTCAAAGATCAGGCACAAGGTAGTGTAAGCACTTACTGAAACTATGTTAATGTATAAAATGGTTGTAGGTCATCTCTTTTTACCTCTTCTTTGGGAAACACACCCAAAAAGCCAATCATAAAAGCAGACTTCTGTGGATCAGAATTGGAAATATTCTACAGTTATGGCATTCAGATCCAACACTTTGCTCCTAACTCCTGCACAGTGCTGCCCACTCCTTCTCCCCCCAAAAATACATACTGAAGATCCATAAATTGGGAATTTAATAAATTATTCCATCTCCTGTAACCAGCTAAATTCATTATCACTTCTGTGTATTCAGTTTGTGGTATGAAATTTGCAGATTTGAATTGCTCAAGACACTCCTCAAAAGTATATCAAAACAGTAAGCACAGGACAGGAGTTACAGCTTGATGGAGTTGAAGCAGAGGTGTCGAACAGAATGTAGTACTGTGGTAAAAAAGTATTTTAATTTTGTGCCTGGATTATCATAATAATTTTAAAGGATATTGGGGCTGATTCAGCATAGAGGCAAACTGCGTAATGAAAGGAAACATTGCAGTAAGAGACAGACAGACAGTTCCTGCCAGACACTAGAATTATGACTTTATCAATAAAGTTAGTTGGGATGATTTTTTTTTCCTTTCTGAGGTGACAGTTCCTCTCTTAGAAGATGATTTTTGAGATCTGTTAATGTGTACAACAGTGAGACTCCCAGAAAATGGTTCTCTAAGAATGCAATCTCTTAAGGTAACCAAATGCTTCACTGCAAGCAGTTTCTTTTAATCTACAAGTCAGTAGGCATCAATCCTGTTTAGTGGTTTGAGTTTTAAAAGAAGAACATTGATGTCACACTGAATCTTGCATAATGCCAGTGGTGGCTGCCTAAAGCATGTTATTTCTACAAGCTGTTCTAAATCCTAAACTTCACTGGCAATGCAGATACCGTACATCATTTTCCGGAACAGAAATTGATGCTCTTCTGGATCCTCTTTTCTGCATTATTTTCCATGTTCGAGATTCAGAGTGACTGAAGAAGGTCCTTTTGCCTACCATTTTCCACCAGTGGGCACAGCAGTGTTTGTAGATATTTCCAATTTAGCAAAACAAGTTTATGAAGGTAATCAAAGAAAGGCCATTTTGAAATAGAGTAGGAAGAGAAAGGGTATCTTCCGCTGTGGATACTGTCACTGTACTCAAGTGAGAATGGTTTGGAAATCTGACCTTTGCATATGGGTTTGCTTCTTTCTTTTTTCCTTTTTTTTTCTTGTTGGTTTAATAGAGTGGGTATACTAGAGATAAACCCATGTTAACCCCTCTGTAATAATATGTGGATTGCTGTCTCAGAACTAAAATGGGAAGAGGGAACCTTATGTGGGGCAGCTGGATACAATTTATGAATGTGAGTTTTCAAATCTAGTGTTTTATTTCAGTATACTTTCAGTTTGCATCTCGTTATGTACTTGGCACAGAATTACAACTCATTACTTTAGGATTGACCATTCAATTTTTTTTTAATTTTGTTTTTTGGAGTATTTTGTATTATTAGACCACCTAAAATGTAACTGTTTGTCAGTGAAGTTGATAATATCTTTTGCTGCTTTGTCTTGAAGGGAGAGCTGTGCTCTCTGCTCTGATGACCTCTTTGTTTTGTGTGATTGTGCTAGAAGGTGGTAACTGGCACCTTGCTTTTTTATACTGTCTAAGGATGCCTTGTAATTAATATCATTTGCTGTTCTTGAAGGTAACTAATTTACACATGCAGTAATTTACAAGAAACTGAAAGGAAGTTACATGGAATTTCTCCTTTGGCAGTGCTTAGTAAGCATATTTCATCATCCCAGAAATTCTTTTCAGTCTAAACCTAATTTTGGAAAAGAAGGAAAACTGTCTGTTTCTTTCTGGAACTTGCTCGATACAAAGTGAGCAATTTAACTTTTTGCCTAAAGACTTGTAATTTGTGTTTGACAAAATTAATAACTGTAAGGGAAAATTCAATAGGAGTTGGAATCTTAGGTTTTTCATTTGATTTCAGCTGTCACTGAAGACTTGACTGGTTTCATTTATTGCTTCACCTAACCTCTTTTTATGAATATGCTCTATGTTTCTGGTTTCCTTCTCCTTTGGGAATGCTTGATGGCTGTCATGGTGGATTTTTAGTTGAGTGAAAATGACAACTGTGTAAGTGACAGTTTTCAAATCCACTTTTAAAGAAATATGAATTTTCCCAATTCCTTGTAGATTGTATCAATCCCCTTGCAGTGCTTTTAATGGGTCTGTGGGGTCTCTTCAGCAGCTGGCAAGGAGTCCCTCTGAAATCACTTGTCAGGATCACCATTTATCCTATGCCCACTGGACTACCTATGGTTTGCTGCAAAAATGCTGAGCTATCCCAGCATGGATACGTGTGACTCGTGAGTCTGTTGCATACCTTTATCCTGTGCATAAGCCCTGAGGTTACCTCATGCTTATGTGTCACAAGCACAGGCATGAACCTGGTGTGTAATATGGAATGCTCAAGTAAGAGAGGAATGCTTGGTGGAGCAATGCAATTAGGCATGGCGCAAACAGGACATGTCCATCTGTCAAATATGAGCTGTATATTCTGCAACCAAAATGTACGAATAAGTGCTCATCCTTTGGATGGACAGATATTTAGCGTTTTGATCTGTCATGCTAACTGACAGGATTATCAGGTGCTAAATAGAAAGCTCTTATTTTTTCAGTTTTAAATTTGAATTTAGAAGATTTCTTCTAATGCTGTTCAAACTAATTTTATACATCAAGACAGGGACAATAGTTTCTGATTTTGAAACGTCAGATTACTAGTTTCATTTCTACTTTTTAATGCATTTATGCACGTTGACAGTGTTTGAGTTTGAAGTATTATGCAGATGCAGGTGAGGTATAAATGACATTAGTAGTAAGTTAGACTAAAGGATATTAAAACAAGCCAAGCAATTGCTTGTTTCCTTTATTTATTTATTTATATCTTGTAGGCATAAAGTGGGTTTCTTTTGGTTCAGACAGATGTAGCAATGACATTTCCTAATTTCATGTTCTGGGGCAAAAAAATGCCTTTAGAAGAAGGTTACCTTGAGTTGATGTTAACTGCTCAGAGAAGTATCAGTTGTAAGTAATGTATGTTTGAGCTACCCCCAGTAGGGGCTGGAGCTATTAAAATGCTTTCAAAATCTATTTTCTGAGTTTCAGTATGAGTTGAACTTCTTTCTGAACAGAAACTTCCTCCTTCTCCTGTCACCGAAAGTAAGTTGATCATTGTTTTTGGTGTTCTACTATGAGTAAGTCTTAACTGAAATTTTGTCATTGGTACCAGTTTATTTAGGTTTTATTGATATTTTCTGCTTTCAATCTCAAAATGTTGCCTCCTTATGCAACAGAGAAGGCTGAAAAGAATCTGTTTTACCTGTAAGTGGGTATAAGAGTGCTTGTTTACAATGGGCAGTTTTGCTTGTCATTTTGTATATTCACTGACCAAAAGGGGAGAAAACCTGTGGAAAACAATGAAACCTTTGAAATTCAGCAAGGTTTATTTTGAAATATTACCTCAAAAATTCTCAAAACTCTTCGGGGAGAAGTTGCAGTCTTATTTTTTACATACCCAGCATTTTGAAAGCTAGACTCAAACTATTGAGGCTTGTAGCTAGTGTCTTATTGATAGTTACATGTTCTAGTATCTGTGAAACTGCTTTAACTTCTTCTGAACCACTGCACAAGTTGCTCAAAAATCTGATTTTAAGTGTTAATTCCACTGTTATGCATACACAGTCGCAATGCTAAGTATTTGAACTTTTTATTTCTTTCTGTTCAGACATGGTTAGAGGTTCAAGGATTTATTTTCTGTTTTAATTTCAAGTTTACAGACTGTAGTCTCCCTGAAATTCAGATGACTGCCTATTGGTGGCCCATATGGAATACAAACCATTCTTAACTATGAGCAAGGCCATTTTGTGGATAATTCTCCTTTTTGGCCTGCTCTATTTATCATCTTACTAGAATGGGATTATACCCCCAGGATGTTGAATTGATGAGTTGTAGTCTGAGCACTTACTTCTATTATGCATGATCTGTTGTATTTGAATAACCAGGAATTTTTAATGACACCTATATGATGTGTTTAGCTCTCTAATTACCATTCTGTTGCTGAAGTGGTTATCTTGTTATCTTGGCTTAGAATGGAAGAACTGGCAAGGCTTGGCAGCTCCTTTGCCTCCTATCAAATTTGGGAGCAATTTTTTATGTGCTCTTGTTAGACTAGAATTGCTTGTATCATTTTTCTTTTCTACTAAATCTCAGCTCAGAGTTTGTCAGCAGGACTAAGTATGTTCTTGCAATGCTGGTGAGTGTTCTGAAGAACGTCATTAGTCACTTTGGCTCTGTGCATTGAAGCTTGCCTACAGGAGGTGTGGTGACTAAGGGAGATGCTACAGCCTTTCTAGGTCATCATCAAATCAGGCTGCTGCTGTCATTCTGCAGAAGTTTTGCAGCCCTCCCTTTGAAGATCTCCATCTGTGGTTCTGGAGTCCTTGTTGCCCTTGCTAATCACAAATAAGTACAAAGGTTTTGATTCAGTGGTATAGCTTTCAAATGCATGTTGTCTTTTTTCCCACTGCTGAGCTGGACAGTTTCTTGCATAATTACCTTTTATTTGAAGAAGAAATAGCTCCGGCTGGCTACTGCTACCAAATTACTGTGTGCAAGCAATGATTAGGTGTTCTGACTTTCCTTCCTTGTACTTCTCTCACCGCTTTGCCTGTTCTTTGCCGGTACCTTCTGCAGTAGTCTCTCTCATGATCTGTTGTCCATCACTTAAAATCTTCTGAAAGCAAGTAAAAATCAGTTTTGTTTGCTTGATTCCTTTGTTTTCCCTTTCCCTGTCCTAATGCGACTTGGAATAACTGTGAGATTGCAAAAGGCTTGAGTAAGCACAGGCTTTGGATCCTGTTTGCTTCTTAGTGCGTTTACTCAGGCTGTTGCTGGTGTTCCTTGTGCAAACAGCTGCTGGTGGTTTTAAGTTGATCTTTTGTTTCTCACGTTGGTTAAACCTGCCCAGGTGCCCTGTGAGCTGGAGGCTCTCTGTGGTTGTGGCACCGGGAGTGGTGAGGGCTCTCTGAGGATGAGGGCAAGCCCAGGCTGGGGTATCAGCCCACCAGCAGGTGGGGGGGGCTGGATCAGGCCGGCTGAGGGGAACTGTGGTCAGGCAGGGCTGTAGGGGTGGCCTGAGGCCAGGCTGGGATGTGGGCCTGCAGGCGGGACTGGCTTGGTGGGGCCCATGGCCCTCTGGGGAGAGCTGGAGACAGGCCCTGCTGGGGCACTGTGGGCTAACAGCTCCAGGGGCAGCATGGGGTCCTGGGCAGGGTGGGGGAGCCCGGGGAGACTACACAGGGCCAGTGAGGCTGTCAGGGTCCTGACAAAACCTACACAAGATTTTAGCGGTAAAATTAAAATGCCTAATAGAAGAGTTTAAAATGCCTGTGTTAGGTGGTTGTCACGTGTGCCAAAGACAGGGCTGAGGGTATTTTCTAGCACAGAAAAATCATGTACATGTACAACCTTTTTTAACACCATAAAATGTAACTTTCAAAAAATTTGACTAGCTATTTCTTGAACATGCTTATTGTAAACTTCTTTTCCATAACAATGATATGGTGTACAATTTTAATATTTCTAGTTGTGTATCCCTGCTGATACTTGTAACATACAATTTTCCTTTTTGGTCAGATTGAGTGTTATGGAAATAACAGCTTGTCATCACATGTTTGCAGATGTCTTCTTGCTGAACTGTAGCCTACATTTGAAACTTGTCTGAGAAAAGCAGATTACTTCCACTATTCCATTCTCCATCTATGTCTTTTCTTTCTCCTTTATGCTGAATAGGAATTAGTATAGGAAGAACTTTGTTCATCTAATTCATGTGCCAAAGATCATATGGCTTACAGCAACAAAAAAGTCTGAGACTTTTTTCACATTGTTTTTACTTTATGTGGCATAATGAGACCTGGTTTTTGCTGTTGGCTGTACATAAAGGAAGAAAGTTAGTAGTGCTATATATTAATCTTACTATGAGCGCTATGTAAAGCAAATGATTTTGTGAAAATATTTGCTGTGATAGACCATAATCAACCACTTGTTACATTTGGGAGAGGTTTGCTTGCTGATTTGTGTTAAGGTAGAAGGTAGACACAAAGTCAGGTCATTCTAATATTGTTTCTCATAGCTCTGAAACTAGATTGATCTCAAACTGATTGGGCAGAATGCAGTGGGACTGGGGCAGAGTCACTTCTCTGAACCCAGCAGTTACCAGCTGGTGGCTGTGTTGATGTATTGAACGTGGTTTGATGTAAGTGGACTCTAGGTGGTACATTCTATACTTTTGTATGTTTGTCACATAGCTGACAATGCCCTTAATAGGCCTGAATTAAACAGCTGTATGTTGATTGCTTTGACGCAAACCTAGAAAATCAAGGATTCTTGGGAGGTGGTGATTATAGCTTTTTAATTATTATTTTTCATATTAAAAAAAGTATTTTTTGTATCAAAATAAGCATACAGCTAAGGAACTCAAACTCAAGTTACATCTGTTTCTCAGAGTTATTAGCCTCAGTTTGGGCTACATCTTTACTCAGATGAGTAAAGGCGTACATTTGTTGGTCAGTAGGATTTTTCCAGACTATTAAAATTTCAGCTGCATGGATGCATGTCTCTTCTTGCATTTGGTATGAAAGCTGTGAGAAAGGTCACTCTTCTGCAGTATTGAATAGAATGTAGGTTATTGAATAAAGACCAGAGATCCCCTTAAATGCAAGAAATGTAACATCTTTGAGCATAAATAAACTAGTTTGAAGTAAGGAGTTTGACAGTGAATTTGGAGTTGGCTTTCAGTTCCGTGGACTTCACTAAGGTATGAATACTTAGCTTCCATTAATGTTTGAAGTGCCAGATTTTCTTCACTGGAATGCAAAAAATGGATACACCTTAGAGTAGTGTTACAGAAGCAACTGGATAGGAAGAATGTTAGAAAACAATGAGCCATGTGCAAACTTTAAAGCCAGAAACTGGAATATTTAGAAGTTACACATTTTTACTGCTCATAACCAGAAACTTAAATCTTTACTGGCAAGAGAGAATTCTTTTTTCCTAAATAAGTTATTCAAGTGTCACCAACATCTACTGCCATTTCAGTTTTCACAAATTAGTATTTAGAAAAGAGTAATATGGGAATATGACTGTCATGCTTTATCTTTTGCATACAAAGTAAACCCTGATTATTTTTTATTATGAGCAGGACGTACTGAAGGAATTAATTCATAAACACAACATCCGTCTCTCCAGCAATTTTTTTGCTGGGACTGGAATGAGTCATGGGTTTGGAAACTGTGCTGGTCTCAGCGCAATGAGATCACCGGAAGACTTAAGGGTTTTCATTGTGCTTTCCAGAAATAAGAAAATACATTGCAAAGTTAGTAAAACTTGCCCTCCTTTTACACTTGCACATGGCCACCTACTTGTATGCCTTTATGGTACTAGGAACTCTCTTCCAGAAGAGCAGTTTCCTTTTATTCCCCACTAAAAGGATTGAAGGGACTTGGACAAAACTTTCTATACTAGTAAAAGTTAACAATCTGAATGTGATGAGAGGGAATGAAGAATGTCAGGAGTGGTAAGGAATGGTATGTTGTTGCCAATTCAGTTTTGGCCTAAATTTATATATGGGTAAATACCGTCATTGAGGGAAAAACTTCGAGTTGACTGACTAAAAGTAGTCCAAAAATGTTTCAAACAAAATCAGATTCTAAATGTAAATTACTTGAAAAGCAATATTATGGCACTAGGAGATGGAAAATAGTCATTGAAAATGAAGGTGTTCTCTTCTGCACTTGCCTTTTCTGAGGTTTTATTTATGAAATGTTAATTTATTTATCTAGCTGAGTTATGATTTATTTACAAAAGAAATTGAAGTAACTCAGTGCTTCAATTAATTCCTTCTAACTTTTGTAGGAGTTGTAGTAGGTTTTTTTAATACTGTCTAGCAAGGCTATTTTAGCTGTATTCTCAAGATTTGGTGCTGTAGTTCTTCAGGTGAGAACAATCAGTGATTTTGTTGGCAGAAATGTATGCAGTCATGTTAGCACAATCACTTTGCCCTTGAGCTTTCCTTCCTGACACTTCATGAAATTCTCTAAATTTGATTTGTATGGAAACGGATCCGGTCTCAGTCCCTTAAAAGAACCTAATATTTGTACCTCAGCTGCTGGATCCCACATTTCTGAAATATTTTGTTACAATGGCAGTCAGTGGCTCTGTCTCCACATCTCTTGAATATATTCCCGCTTTGAGATTCTCTATCTGACAATCTCGGTAGGCAGTGGGGTCCTGTACTCCATGTATTAGTAATAGGCCCTCGCATAGTCTTATTTCCTCTTTAGGGTGTGATTTTCTGTGAGAGTTTTAATTTTCAAAGTTTCTTTTGTATACATTAATATGTCTTAGAGACAGATGCATAGAAATTGAGGAAGAAAGCTTATCCTAAGACTTTTGAAGCATGAACAATTACTTTAGGGCTTGTTTCTAAAGGAATGTGCAGAGATGAGGGTAAGGTTTCAAGAATGAATTAACACAGTGAATTGTAGATTACTGCCAAAAGTAGTGCATATTCCTCCCACAGTCTCACTGTATTGGTACTAATGTGCAGCTGCAAATTTTAGTATAGGATGAGTGTTCTAATGAATCAGCAAATACTTAGAGATGAAGGATGTTGACCCCTTCATTTGGTAATGTCCCACAGTTTAACTGGCATAAGCCACTACTGAAAAGCTTCTTTTGGTTGAGGACAGGACTAGATTTATTTCTCTGTGAAACGGTATTCCTACCTGTAAGTGGAAATTTCTGTCCTTGAGCAATTGCATGAGTTGCTAGTATTGTGTACTAGTGGTTAGGTTTTGCACAGGTGGAGGATTTTTATAAGGCTGTTTATGCTAGAAGAAGAATGATACGTTTGAGATAAACACATCTGTATCTACATGAATTTGTTTTCTAGGCTGCACACCACAACCAGGGCTGTCAGTTGTTTTCCCTTACCTTGTATTCAGATGTCTTAGTTAAAGATGCAATATATTTCTTCCTGTTCTTGGTACAGAAAGTATTTGTGGAATAAAAATCGTAATTCTGTATGGGATATGTGCTTGTTCTTTTGGTTGGATTCCATTTTATCTAGGGGTGTGGCCATGTAAAATATGATGTGGGATGTATGAAGTTGATTTTGGCACAGAATGGTTGCAGAGGATTTGTTGCTGTGGACGTTGTCAGTTACTATACTTACAAATTTGTTGGGGAAAATTGAAAATGCCACTCAATTTAAAAATGTATATTTATCAATCAAGTGTGCATTTGGTGCTAAAATTATCTTTTCATAAGCCTGTGAAGATATATTGAGATATGATGTTATTTCAGGGTCCACAGCTATGCCTGCTGTTTAGAGACAGTGTAAATTATTCATTGTAAGGTTGCGGTTGACATTAAAGTTGGAAGGGTATCTGACACATTAATTGAGCTGGTTTCTTCTGGGATTTGTTTAAAGGAAGATGTATATTGTATGTTTTATCGTGTTTTTTGTTTGTCATTTGGTTTGGGTTTTTTTAAACAGCCCTCTTAGTCTGACATGTGAAATGGGTAGATGCCTAATGACTATAAATCTAATTTCTGTGTGCAATAAGCATGAAATCACTCCTAAATATATGAAGTAAATGATACAGGGGTTTCGTGTTGTATTGTCCTGTCGTGTCCCGTCTCCCTGGACAGGATGTTTCTTACACAAATGTAGGTGTTTCTCCTTGGTCCACCTTATCATGCCCTCATATTGTATTGTCTTAGTTTCAGGCATGCAAAACATACATGATTCTGCTAATGTTTTCACTTCAAATAAAGGTATTCCACTCTCTCTTTTTTGGCAAAATGTAAAAACACAATAGAACTAGAGAAGGATGTTTTTTATTTGCTTGGGCTATCTAGGTTACAATAACTCTTTCATCTTTCACTGTGCTGTTACACTGTTGTTCTCAGAATTTAATGTAGACCTGCAAAATGTCACTATGTGTTTTACAGGTATCCCAGACATCGATTAATACCACACTGATCTATAAGAGATATTAATCTAAAACTTAATGGTTTGTCTGGATCCATAAACCTGATGAAATCTTTCCCATCCTCGAGAAGTTACTACTTGCTCCCTGAAAGGAGTGCAGAGGGGAAAGTGGTATTTTATTTATTTTTTTATTTTTATTTTGAAAGAAGACTGACCCGTTCCCAACAGGCTATCACTTGGCAAAATTTCTCCTTAGCATCTCTATGTTTGATGAAAACTTTCTAGCTATTAAAATAGGATAATTCTGCCACTGATCACTGATTGCAAATTACTATGAAAGTAAGGAGGACTTACTTGAGAGGAGAGACGAAAAGCCAGTAGTTTCCTTTCTAGGTTTTCTCAGCTTTCTGTGAGACTGAATGAGTCAGTCATTAAAAAAACCCAACCAACCAAAAACAAAAACCCCAAAAAACAAAACACACCCAAAAACCCCCCACAAAACCCCATAAATTTGAAACATACCAGGTCTGTTTGCAGTTGGGTTTTTTTTAACTGGATTCTGTCAGGAGAGCAGAGGTAAGTAATCAAACATAGTGGAGGCTAGAAGCCGTGGATGACATTTTTAATAATTTCTGAGATAATAACATCCGTTGAACAAAACACTGGATCAGACCATTTTATTTTTGTTTGTAATTTCTTAAGTTTGCAGGACACTCTGCAGTTTTGCAAGCTTTGTTGAACTCACTTATTTTGAAGTGAGTGATACTTGTAACTGCTGGAGAGAACTGGAAAAAAGTATGCAGCATGTCAGAAATATGTTCAGCTTGTGTTATTTGCCAAAAAGAAAACTGTATTTGTTTAACTGCTGCAAAGCATCAGGACACTGCCAACAGATGGTTTACTACTTTTACATAGTGCTTGTTTTCCCTCAAGAAAAACATTCATGTAGTAGTTCATAGGGGTGTGTCTGCTCTTAGAGAGATTTTAATATCCCCAGAACTGCATATATTGCTTTCTTAAAAGCATTATGCATTTTCCTAGTAAGTTATTCTTCTTAGCCGTTTGGAGTGATTGAAAAAAAAACTATTTATACTTACCAGAGAATGTTGATTCACTTTAGATGGATGAAATAAAATTCTTTAATACCTTGATGTTATGTTTTATTGCCTTCTCCCTGTGTATTGCTGTGCTTTTGTACTTTTCCCCAGCATTAAAGTAATATAAAGGAACTTTTTATTTTTTCTGATGTGGGTGTTACAGGTTGCAGTTCAGAAAATTGAAAATATTTAACCTGAGAGACCTGACTTTGTTCCCTCCTTCTCTTTTGGGATATTTAATTTAATGGATGACTGTAATGTGCAGAAATTTGCAATTTGTACAAATATCAGTTATGTGAGGAGAAATGGAAATGAAACTTGGAGGATTTGTAAAACATGATTTCAGAGCATACTGAAGTATACTGGTTGGAGAAAGCAAGTGGCAAGGGTGCTATATGGCAGCTCTTAGCTCAAACAGTTTTGTGGCTTTTTATTTTTTCTTTCTTTAAAACACCTTCAGCTGCTACTGTAGGAATAACCTTCCTCTCTGGCAACCTGTACACAAAATTATGAACCCATTTAATGTGTTTTTTCAATTATTAGTACTTAATAAGTCAGAATCTGGTTCCTGTGAGAGGTCTTGACAGAGTAGGTGATGTGAGTTAGTGTGTTGTAATTATGTAAGCTATACTGCAGTAATAGCATTGCATCATACATTTTGTATATTCCTATAGGCAACAGTTCTGATAGCAATATAACGGACCCTGACTTTTAACCTGCCTTTTTGCTGTCCCTCTGTTTAACCCAACAAATAATGGAGTCAGTATACCAAGAAATTTTATACTATCTTGAGCCCCATTTGTTGTTATCAAGGAGAAGTCCCTATGAACTCCTGGTTTAGCACTTTTTAGTAAGTTTGGTTCTTTGTAGCAAGTTTTGATTTTGGAAAATTTTGTCTAGATTGGCTCCATGACATGTCCTCAGTCAGTGATTTATTTCAGTATTTGATGAAAGTACATGACCTTTTGGGTTCTGTCTTTAAAGTGCAATTTCATGATCCTTGTAAATTAACACTGCTGGGGGCCCTTGGGAGCCCTAATCTTACCACCTGCACTTCATTCCCATGTGCTGACACACAGCTGTGGAGTGCACTGTATCAGGGGGCCTGAGCTGAGTAAAACCAAAACTAATCACTATTTTTTTTAAGATAGTTTAAAACTGGATTAATTCTTGTCTAGTTCACTGCACACCACAGAAGCACTTATGCTGTCATAAGAAAGAGAAGCACAAAAAGAAATCACTAATTTCTGCTGGTACAAATGCTCGAGGTGGTCATAAGTTAAATGTGAAACAACACAAACTACTGAAAGAAACTGTGCATGTTCTAAACTACAGTCCTTGGAACTAGTTGCCCTTTCTTTGAGGAACATGGCTGCTCCTTCTCACCAGTATCCTTTAATTTTGTTTTTTTCATGATTTTTCTTTGCCAAAATATGGACAAATGATGGAACAAGCAGCAACAGCTCAAATGCAACTTCAAACCAGTTGATTTGGGTTTGTGATAAAGTATTAGGCCATATGAATAAGTTGGAACTGCTTTAATGGTGCCTCTGATGCTATCTCATGTGATATTTGTCATGGGTTAATTAAGGAAATTAGGTTCACATGAAAGTAGCATGAGATGTAGGAACACAGAAATTATTTAGAAGTGTATTCTAAGGAGTTGTTATCTTTCTAGTTCTAATTGCAGGAATGAGAGGAGGCTGTATTAGGTCTGAAACAATTTTAGCTGTCCAAAGTGATGGCACACAGAATGTACCTCCTGACTTTTGGTGGGTGTTAATCTAGAGAACTGCTAATGTTAAAAGACAAAATTTGAATGTAAAACTATTGTACAGTAGGAGAAATAGCCTTAAAGCAGTAAGTACAAAAATCCCCTGCTGAATTGGAATAATTAGTTATTTAGATGTCAAATGTCTTTTTTTTTTTCTTCCCCACAAGAAGATTGAAGAACATGGTAGATGTTGAATTGAAGCTCTTATCTTTTGCTGACTATGTATGGCAGTAGCTATATTAGGAGTATTCACTCCTTATAGGAGTCTATAGAACATCTGGAGTTGGAAGGGGCCCATAAGAGTCACTAAGTTCAACTCCTTGCTCCTCACAGGACTACCTAAAACTAAACCATATGATTACGAGCATTGTCCAGATGCTCCTTGAACTCTGACAGGCTTGATGCAGTGACCATTTACTTGGGGAGCCCGTTCCAGAGACCAGCCAAGTAGTTCTTTCAGTTGACTCTGGTGCCAAAAATAAAGATGTGAGTCCAGACTTGAGGATTACATTTCAGAAAAGATGTAGGCTAATGAGAAAAAGTCTAGAGAGTTGAGGTGTTGTTTGGAGGAAGAAATCTGTGAGGAATGGCAGAAGAAACTGTAAGAATCCCTCCAGCAAATGAAAGTCTAAGGTTGGGTATAATAGCTGGTCTTAAGATCTAAACACTTCTGAAAGGTCTTAAGAATTAAGCTATCCTCTTAAGACTGATTTGCAATGTTGTGATGCAAAAGTAGTAGCTCTTATTGCTATGACTGTCCCAGTGTCCTGAGGGCAAATTTCTACAAATGCAAATCCAGTCTCTCTGTGGCTTAGTTATAACATCTGGCAGTTCCTAAATTTGTTGGTGAATCTCTGTGAGATTCAAAATGTTCCTATTTCAAAAGGATGACTCCAGCACAGTCTTCCTGAGAAGTTGTTGACTGGCTTTTGGTAAACAGTTTTGTTGATTGGGTGATGCTGCTTAATGTGGTGTTGTACATCTTTATTTTCAAATTCTTACATTCTCAAAATAATAATGACTTTCAGACTGTAGGACTCTCACAAGGAGAACCTGAGTGGGTCTCCAGCTGTTGTTCTTCACTCAGAAAGACCTGGAGAGGCCTATACCTCTACAGAGATGACTTTTCTTCCCTGGGGCAACTCCCAAAAACACCTCCAGCTTTTCATACTGGTTCCAGGGGAAGGCATATTTAGAGAACACTGCTGTTTTTGGCAGTTAAGAAAATGCTGAAAAAAATCAGTGTCCACTGATTCTTGCATTATTATTTTACTAATTTCTTATGAATATAGTCTTGATCCAGAATGATATGAAAACATAAGCAGAAATTAATTTTAATTTACTGCAGTTCTTACACACATAATTGTTTTCTTGCACACCTGTTTAAAGTAACCTACTAACAGTCTGCAGCCATTCGCACACAGAATCGCAGTACAGAAATGTTATGTCTCATATTTGAGTTGGATTTTCCCATACTGCAGTATTCTAGGTTCACTTCAGTATTACATCTTTTTTGTGAGCTGGGATCCATGATACTATTTACTAGGACATTAGCTTCTAGATCTGGAATTGTTGTTTTCTTTTCAGAACAAGAAAAAGCTTTATGACCTGGAATATATAGTAACCCGTCCCTCACTGTGTCTCTGGTGCCTTCTTGTGCCAGCTCCTTCTTAATTTTCTGTACTGTTTGGAGACAGTTTAGGGGCACAGACTCAACCAAATAATACTGCATCTTCTGCTTTTGCTGCATCTGGCTTGAGGAAGTACAGGTATTACTTACCATGATGCTCTATGTATGTATTTCACTCAGCAGAGCAGAGTGCGGAAATGAAAGCAGCTGCTCTGTCTTCCACATGAAAGTGGGACTGGTTCTCATTTACCCATTTGTGGGATTTCTGTGATGTCCCTGATAATCTGTCTTTGTAAGTAGATGTTGGGGTTTTTTGCAGGGTGATGGAGGAACGTGTACAAAACTTGTAGGTGAACTTTAATTTTTTTTTTTTAAAGAATTGTGTTACAGACGAATTACACTCAAAGGTATCTTCCTTTTTTTGCATCCCTTTTTTTTTTATTGCCTATTTATAAATACATATTCCATTCAGAGCTCTTTATCTTTTTAGATCTGTAGGTCCATACAACTTGCACAGAATTCAAATCACCTTCTCTTGTAATGAAAGGTTATAGGAATTGCTCAGGGCCTCAGGCTGCCTGCCTCAGGTGAAGAAATGTGTCAAGCTTTGAGGTATTTACTGCTTCTGTCTGTAAGATCCTGGTACTGTGCACTTCTCCTCTCCTATTTTTTTCTCCTTGACAAAAAACATCGCATGTTCTCAGGCCACTCAGTATGGTAGCCGGTATAGTCTTTGCTGTTTCTTTTGCTTATTCTAGGAGTTTTTGAGAGATTCAGTGATTCAAACAAGGCTGCTTCAAGGTTTCAGTAAACAATGCTGCTAAATTCCCCATAACCAAACAATGGCTTGATTAAAAACAAAGTTAAGAAGGCTTGTATTTCTAATTTACGGTAAATTTTTCCACATGTTGGTTTTGGATTAGGTGGGCTACAATATAAAGCTTCACTTAAAAGACAGAAAAAAGTCACTTCATAGCATGAAATATTCAAGTTCTGCATTTAGGAGCTGCTGCTCTCTGAAGTCTGCTTATGTCCAGTTGAGCTTGATTGGGCAGTTTATTTTGTAATTACATATGTAAGTGAAGACATATTTCTTGTTTCTAATTTGAACTGCTACAAATACAGTTACAATTTCATAATTTTCATATTTTGGAAATTAATACATTATTCAAACGAACCAGTCACAGCTGAGAGGTTATTTGGAAAAATAAATTGGAAATGTGACAGCCTACAAATAACTCTGGAGAATGATTGAGTTTCTTTCCAGTAAATACTTCTAAAAGTCATAAACCCATGTTAGTAGGAAGTAATAGAATCTTTCTGGCTGCTGCAGTGGCTGCTGCTATTGTCTTAATTTAAATAAATATCTGTCAAGCAAAGTTAAATTTGAAAATAGAAGGATGACAGAAGATGATCTGATTTATTTTTTTTTGTGTTCAAGCATTTTAAAGATTTTACCTCGACTGGTTTAGAATAAGGTTGATCTGCTGATTTGATCCTTGTTTGCAGAGCTAATTAAACTTGGTGTTATTCCTTTAGGATTAAGTTACACTTAATAAATGTATTACAAACCAACTTTTGGAACTTGTATGTTCTAATACTTGTTCTTTAAAGATTTATAAATTAGTTGCCTTGGATTTAAAATGATTTCTTGCTTTTTCCAGAGTTGTACTAGCTATTTTTTTGAGATGACCACAAATACAGGATTTTGATGACCTGTAATATTCAAAGTAGTTTAAACACTTCCAGCAAGTAAATACCAAGCAAACTATCACAATAGCAAAAGCTGTTCTTTTGGCAACAGTGTCTTGAAATTATTTCCTAAAGTAGATGTCATCTTTCAGGATAGTGGCTTTATTAAAAGCAGATTTGAGTGCTTGCTAGAGTTACTATTCCAAGAATAGTTGATTGCTCAGATGATTTCACACTGCAGGCAGCATTTCAGTGGTTAGTCTGTCCTGTGAGCCCATCCCTGTTTGTGATTAAACTAAAGATCCTTGAAAATAGCAAGTTTTAGCATACTGAACATTTTTTCCTTTTTTTGGAAACCGTTATGTCCTCTTCCATCTCTTGCTTCATATTTCATTTCTGCTTTCTAATTTACTCCTATTTGAATTCTACATGCTGAGGATTGGTTTTCCCAGTTCTTTGTGCATACCTATACCCTCAACAAAGATACTGTAAATCTCCTTTTATCCACTTATTTGCATAGAGTCTTATGAAACATGTGGATGTAAAGATAAATTAGTCATTTGCTGGCTTTGCTTCTGAAAACAGTCTGAGATTCTGGCTGACCAGAAAACAGTCCAGGTTTTTTTTTTTTTTTTGTATTGAGCATATGGGATCCATTAAGGATTCAGCTTAATTATCTTGGTCTTATTTAATCTTCTTTTTAAGAAATTGCCTTTAATTGCTGTCCACTCACGTACTTTTAGAGGAATAGTCAGCTGTTCACAGAGGGAATTTTTAGTGATAGAAATATAATGGAGAAGAGCTGTAGTAGAGAAAGATGTGAGAAGATGCAAATGAGCAGCGCATTGCAGGCACTTTTTCAAATCCACACAGGAATCTTCCCTCTCTGTGTTTCTGTTGTGTGCTGGGGGCACAGTGTAAATGCTGACATCCTGTTCCGTAATGCTATAATAGATGGAGTGAAAAATTGCGGAAGGAAAATGGGATCTTTGTTCAGCCAAAAGCATCATTATAATAATTTGAGTGGAAGTAAATATATGGAACAAAGCATGTGAGGTAGGAAATGTGGTCTCTCTTTCTGGACTCTTAGGTTTACTGAAACGTTTAAATCTCCCTTACCTCAGAGGCATTAACGTTACAAGCAGTAATGCACTGTCTCAGAGTGCTCAGATATCCTCCAATAAAGTTTCTTTAAGGCATTTTATTTTGTATTTGAGTATAAATGGGAGGAAAAAGTTCGTGTTCCAATGCATGAGTTCATATGGGCCATGAGTGGAAACTGCTGATAGTTTGAATTTGTCCTGGAATGTGCACCAAGAGGAAACATCAGTGTGCAAAGAAATATGCGTATACAACATGTACAGGCAGTGGTTTGGGGTTTCTTTTAATTAGAAGAGGGGTTTGTTGGAGAATGGGAAAAAGTGAGACTTACTCATGTTCCTTGAGGAAGTCTTTTTTTTTTTTAAGTAAAACTGGCAAAGATTGTATTATCTCCACTTGTGAAAACAAGGAGCATTGGAAGGCTTTACTTTAAGCAAAGGTCTTTTGCATACATCTACTAGTACATAGGGAGAAGGTTGCTTATTTGAATTCAGCTGCCAATTTTTTGACCTATGAAAAACAACTTCATCTAAACTGTATTGACATCGCAATCTTGGAAGTCTGCTTGTACACAGGCACAGTTAATTATTTTCTTCTTTATATAAATAGGCTTCTGTGGTTTGTGTTAGTGTCAGTTTTCACATCAGATTTGGCAGTTGTGTCAGGTACACACTGTGTTAGATTAATTGTTGGAATATGGCATCTGAAGCTGTTGTCAACCCACATACTGGGAACAGGAGGATCGCAGTCTCTGAAGCCAGGAGTGCACACTTAAGTTGGAGGTTCCAATCACAGCATTTGGTATCTACTGTGTCTGTCTGCCTACAGCTTCTGGTAGATGTGTGTAAAACCGGCTTAATGACAAAGTCAACAGCAGCAATCGGCAATAAACTGCAGTATTTGATGGTTCTATGTCATGTCTTCTGTGTCTGTACTGAAACAGGAGTTTTAATTTGTCTTAGATGCCATGTTGAGCTGGACTCTAAATAAAGTCTTATTTGTATGTTGATTGTGTATAAAAGCACTTGGATTAAGAGAAAAATGAGTGTATAGAGAGAGAGGTATATCAATGACGTTGATTTTAAGTTTTGCATTTATTTTAGTTACTGCATATGTGGCTGTCATTGTGGTTTCATGCTATAAGTTGCAGTGCGCAAGTGAAGTAAATCGATGTGGGAAATCCTGAAACAGGATTTGGAGAGTGTTTCTTGTTTAGCTTGCCTGTTCAGCAGAGTCTTACCTAATGCAGTGAGACCTATTTCTTTTAATGCTGTTAAAGGGAACCTTGAAGTACAGTATTTAAGTTTCAAAGTTATAAACCACTAATGTTTTATGATACTGTAGGTAAGAAAAACTTGCATCTTCTATTAGTCCAGGAAGCCTTTACATCCCCGGTCTTTGAAGTCATATTTTATTTTTCAGTCCATGAACACTAAGAAAATGTCTGAAAACATCTATTCAACAACTCAGTTGCAGAATTAACAGCATCAGATCATTGCAATCCGGAGAGCACTTTTTCAGTTGAATGTTATTTGAGTGTATTTTTACCTAACAGCATTTCCGTGTGTTTTCCCAAAAAGCTATTCATCGAAAATTCATTAGGCACATGAACGTCTGGGTTTTGCCAAGATTCGGTCTCTGTCTCAGTCAGGAGGAGGTCTGTGTGTTTAAACCCATAGTCATTAAGAGTGGCCTTGAATTAAAAAAAAAAAAAATTAAACCCAAAAGCTGATTGCAGTGTCCCAACAGTGTAAATGCTGGTATGATGTATCCTGCAAATATTTCTATAAGACAGAAGAAGAGAGAAGTATGTGATGAATGTGAAAACAACACATTTTCTTTCACAACTTTTTTCTAACTAACAACCGCGTAAGTTTATTCTTTTGATTCTGTTTTCATGTTGATATATTCATTGTTAAAGGATAGGTAACTAAGATGTCAGAAGTAATGAGATCACACCCTGTTAGGAGCTCTGCATTCTTTGTTCCTTTTAAAATTGGTCTGGATTTTTCTTTGATGGGCCCAATTTTTAAATGCAGTTGAGTTCTGTAAAGGTTCATGTAAAATGACCTAACTCTAAAACGTGTCAGAATTCAAATCCCTCTGTGTTGGTTAACGGAGGTATACTGTTACAGATTATTTTGGCACAGGATTCTGTTTGCATCCCAAAATTAGTAGGTGGTGAATTTGGTTTGGACTAAGTTGTGCTGTCTCACACACACTTCTTTTTATAATTTTCCCACTTTTTTTTAAGATAAGGGAATATCATAAATAGTGATAACAAAACGTTGAGACTGAAAGTGTTAAGGCAATTACTTTGCTGGTAGTATGCACACAAAAAATAACAGATCCATGACTCTCTTGGTTTCATAATGTAATTTGATTGTAATTTATTTACATTTATTTTCAATTGTGGCAAATATCAAATGATCCCGCAGCAGAATTATCAGGTAGTTCAGGCCTGAGTATAATCTTCATACTAAGAGAGCTAAAGATGTCAAAAACTTATGTCAGCTTGAAAGTCTTAGTAATACAGAAATGTGTTAATAAATGTATGTGTATTGGAGTGTCATTATATTTGAACAATTAAAGGTGTCATTCAGCAGCTTCCATGAATGGGGGCCTGTGTGCGTCTTATAAGACTTCAGAACTAATTGGAGTTACAGGTTACGCAAAGAACCTGTTAATGTCCCCTCTGAGTTCTCCCTCCTTTAGCTAGGCTCTTCTGTAAACTGTGATGAGGTTTGTTTTGTGGGACACGCGTGATTAAGCAGCTTCCCTCCTCCCTGCCTGTTCTCTACAATAATTTTTTCCTTTACAAATGTGTATGTCTCTCCTGAGACAAATGTCTCTCCTACGTCAACTGTGCTGTTTCGTTACAAAACACATTGAGGAACTGACCTGGGTCAAAATTACTTAGCACAAAAGTAGAGGTGTGGTTTTGTCTGCGTTGACCCCGATGGTGTCTCTGACACTGTTTTCTGTGCAGTTGCCCAGTCAGTAATTCCAGAGGAGTTGAGGGGATGAGGTGCTAAAGCTGCAAGAGGTGCAAGAGCTGTGCAGTCAAGTACTGTCACCAAGAGCAGTGCTCCTGAAGGAACAATTTCACCAAGTCTGAAGCTTTCTCTGTCTTCTGTGAACGTGACTTCTTGTGTGCCAGCACAACCACAGTGCTCCTTCCCTATGCCCTTGCAGTGCTTTCCCTGTGTATATGGGACATAGATCTAAGTTTCCCTCACTTATCAGAGGGGGAATTAATGAAGCTTTTATGTTGCATGAAGTTAAGCAGGGTCTTTCTCTGAGACGATTTTGCAGCATACTGAAGTGCTAGTGTGAATGGCTTCTGCCCAAAATAAGCTAAGCTAGTATAAGCAAATTTAAGAAGTGTGGAGAACTTCAGTGAAGACACTTAAATACTTTGAAAATTCTGCCTCTAAGAATATGAAATTATTTTATAAATTCTTTGAGGTATTAAAAACTTTCTTTGAAGGTCAGGCTTTTTAATGACTTTGCTATAACTTAAGAGTTTCTAATATTGTTTTATATTTATGATTTTATTTTTAGGGAGCAGCAGTCTGCTGTACCTGTGATCTACAATGAATGCCAAATCTGCAATCAGCAAAGAGATTTTTGCCCCACATGATGAAAGGATGCTGGGAGCTGTTCAAGTGAAAAGAAGAACAAAAAAAAAGATTCCTTTTCTAGCTACTGGGGGTCAGGGTGAATATTTAACATACATCTGCCTGTCAGGTAAGATTAATGACTTTTGACATCCAGTTATTTGTTTAGGCTTATCTTTGATTAACTGATTAGCTGTTGTCTGTAGCATAAGGAGCTGGGTGATTCCAATCTTCATAATGTAATCACAGAATTATAGCATTTATACCTTTTGTCTTGAGGAACCATGTGCTCTAGGCTATTTATATTTATAAAGTATAATAAATTGAACAGGTGGTTTCATTGTTTAAAAAACACCTAGATGTTCTCTCACAACACAGCTGCAGGGTATGGACAAATAGAATAGTTGGTAACAGTCCTTCCGTAGTCAGATTAAGATATTTCTTAGAAGGATGAACTTTTCAGGAGATTAAAATGATATACAGTGCCATGTTTTTGTGCTGTGTTTCAATGTCTGCCAACTGAGTGAGTGTGAATACCTTTGATATTTTAGGGTGATTTAGTCACTTAGGTTTTTAGCCGTATCAGTTGCTCCCTTTGAGTGTGTACATCATGCTGGAAACACAAATAGTGGCCAGAAGAAGTATTCTATGAATCTAAGAAAACTGCAATTATTTTTTGACTAAAAGAGAGTGTTTCACTTTTGACTGAATGAGAGAGTGGACTCTTTCAAATTATGGGGTTTTTTTTTAAATAATGTTAAAACTTTCGAAGCATAGGAGGTAAAAGTCACTCTACTACTGTTCTAAGATATCACACATCCACCCTGAAAATGTACATTTACTGAATGTTACTGGATGAGATGTTATTTGGATACACATGTACAAATGCTTATGTTAAAATACAAGCTGCAGAGGATATGCACACGGATACTGAGGTCAGTGAGACAGAACAGAAGACCTTTCATTTACAGTTGAGTATTCTGCTTGTCATTATAGGATCATAGAATATCCCGAGTTGGAAGTGACCCGCAAGGATCATCGAGGCCAGCTCCTGGCCCTGGATTTTGGTAACCCCAAAAATGGCATGATGTGTCCAAAAGCATTTCCAAACACTTTGTGAACTCAACCAGGCTTGGTGCTGTGACCGGTTCCCTTGGGTGCCTGTTCAAGGGTTTGAACACCCTCTGAATAAAGAAGCTTTTCCTGATACCCAGCCTAAGCCTTCACTAACACAGTTTCAAACTGTTCCCTCAGGTCCTGTCAGTGGTCCATGAGAGCAAAGAGATCTGTGCATGACCCTCTGCTTCCCTTCTTGAGGAAGCTGTAGACCACAGTGAGGTCTCCCCTCAGTCTCCTATTTTCTAGGCTGAACAAACCAAGTGACCGCAGCCATTCTGCCCACATAGAGAGCTTCAAGGAAGGATTTAAAAATTGACTCGCCTAGGCTATTCCCTAGACTTGTGGTTGGGATACTCTGTTTGGATGTAAGAATTGTAGGTTTCAGTCTTCTCAAGGTGTAGAGGAAACTAATCTAGGCCTCCTATCTCTTAAAGAAATGTTCAAATCACTAGTGTTTTTAAGCAAAGCTAAACTCTTCTTCCTTTGGCAGTCATGTTTTTCAAGCGTCAGTCCATTTTTTTTCTATGTCTTCTCCTTGTAAAGAGCAATCATGTTCTAAGTCTGTGCAGTAAGTTTTGGAATACACAGGTGTTTGATACCCATGTTTGTGATTAAAGGTTAGAGATGTGATCTACACTTACAATTTTCTGTAGGTGGATTTTTTTTTTTTTTTTTTCAAATTGCCATTCTGGAAAATTTAGCCCTCCTTCAGCTCCCCCACCCCATATTCATACGTATCAGTCAATATGGATTTTAAGACAGTGAATGGTCTTGAATGCGTTTATTGTTTTTCTGCCACAGAATAGCATATTATGAGTAAGGAAGAAAAAGCGGGTGTCCTGACTTGAGCAGAGTTTGTCACTTATGATAAGGAGAGGCATTCAGGATCTAAATAAATTTACTTTGTGGCAGACACTGCATATTGGTATTGCAAAAAACCCTCACATGTGCCTCACTATTGGTGGGGTTTTGCACAGATCTGAGACCAGGTTTTTTCATATACATTTATTGTTTATATTATGAAAGCAAAAGTATATTTGGTAATTTCAGTAGGCAGCAAAGTGAGCAGGGAGAGGACTGCCTGGCTGTGTTTGATGTCACATTCCAAACAGTGTGATCACAAAGATTATGCAATTCAGTAGGGTGACGTTCAATTAGTTATTTATGTACAAAACCAAGCTTTGGGGAGCAACTGTTTCTGCCACTGTGTTTAAAAGAAATTTTGACGAGGATAAACTGTAATTTTTGCCTCTTCCTGATGGCTGTGAAGCAATAGTGGTTTTAGTTGCAGCAAGAAGTTTTTATGGAAAAGGTTTCTGTTTACTAAGGCTAAGTTAATGTGGGCATGGCAATTTAGCTGTGCCCCGAACTGTCCGAGATGGACTGTATCTTGGGATAACAGAATATACTTGATTACCTTCCTTTTTTGACGTAATTATGTACAGTGAAGCAGACACAATGGTGGCTAGCTCTAGATTTGTGTTCACATTTCAACCAACATGTGCGTTAGTGCTGAGTGTTGCAACCTCTTCCATGGAAATGCCTTTATCAGCCTTTGGCTCTTGTCCCATTTTTGCCAGGTTTGCTATGTATTGGGTAAACAAAGCGACTGGAATACCTCTGTGTTCGTAGTTTTCTTGGACTAATTCAGTTTGGCCTTTGCTGAAAGGAATTTGATAATTTACTCTTTAGAACAGAATTTGTCAGTTGAAAGAACAGAAACTGACTCCTTGTATCCTTAAGGGATATAAATATTTGGAAATATAAAGTATCTTGTCTAGTTGTAGTTTCATCCAAGATATTGTACAGAAAATGAAACATCAGCCACTGTGACAGCTACTTCTATTTACTGCTCAGTTTGTAACTGAGAAAGTGCACAAATTGTTACAACCAGAGTTAAATGTTTTCCTTTCAGTGTTGAATTGAAGTTTGGTGTTGAAAATACATTCTATCATAGTTGCTGTTTATTTGAATTTCTGAAAGCATGGATAGAGATGCTGAGCAGGGAGAATGCCCTTAGGTCTCAGAGATCGGATAGTGAACCATTGAAAGAATAAAATATTGAGCAGCGCAAGATGGGAGAGTAAGGGAGATTGTTCCTTAATATTGGTATTTGAAGTATGTACTGGGGTTTTTTACTTTACGATATTGATTACTGAGTTGGTTAGAAATAAACATTAATGCTCCAAAGAGGTATACCTAAAGCCTGTAATGTGAAAATGGGGACAGTAAGTTAAGTTAAGAAAGTTGTAGCAAGACTGCTTGACAGGCTGGTGGAAACCAAGCAGCTGGGTTACCTGCAGATTTCTAGACTAGTGTTGGAGCTAGCCAAGTTAAACTGGCAAACAGAGCCAAGACGGATCTTAAGGAGTTATTCAGTTGAAGAATAACAAGAAATGAGTAGACAGATGGGAAACACAGAGGTGGGGTGGCTGTAGGCAGAACAGAGAAAATGAAAACTGGGATTTTTTTGTAGTGTATAAGAGGATTTAACACAGAAAAGACAAGAAATTCAAAGCTGAAAGTGGATATTTATCACCTCCTCCACACTAGCAGACCTAGTGATAGTTATTGGATCAGATCTAAGTTTTAATTTTGTCACCATTGTCTTATATAATTGAAACATAGTTGTTTAAAATAGTTCTTAGCCTTATTTAGAATTCTGAATTAAGTATAAAATTCCTTAAAAGGTCATTTCAGAAATATAGGTCATTGGCCTACTTGCTTGTGCAGAGTTTTACGTGTTATTTCCTTGACACTATCATTACATTTTTTAAATAACTTCTATTATTTAAAAAGACTTTTAATGTCATAATGCATTGGAAATGCTCCAGTATGGATGTTGCATTGACTTTTCAGAATTAAGTATCTATTGCAGTCATGGTGAACTGAATGAACCGTATGATTCCTTTTCAACCTGAATTCTTTAGTGTAGTAACACTCAGCTTAGTTGCACCAATGCTTCTAGTCCTTCTGCTGAAAACCTTGGGATTAGAGTGTAAAGCCAAAGTTCTTTAAAACCAAGAGTGAAACATTTTCCCCTTGTGGTTATGATTTTTAATAGTGTTCTTTCTTTGCCTTCTCCAAATTAAGTTAACACTATCAGTTCAGGGCTTTATTTGAACGGCTTTGATGCAGAAGTACAATCTATCAAGAATGGTGCTAGAAAAGCCAAAAGGAAATGCAAAGAAATCATAAGAAATAATACATAAAAATATGATTCACGTGCAGGGGGAGAGCATGTTAGGCTTTTTCCCTTCTTTAAAAGTTAACCTTATTGACCATATCACAGACTTGTTCAAAAGATAGGCAGTCAATAATTTAGAAGGTTTTTTGCATTTACCACAATAGGGTCTTGGCTCTTGGGATTTTTTTCTTCTGTTTCTAGGTATACAGAGAGACAGAGACTTGGTTTATGAGCTTAAATAGTTCTGTGGATATCCTCATTTGTATGCTTACAGCTGATACTGCAACACTCAGTTACACTTGCTTTATGAGCTTTTGTACTTTGATATCTTGGTGGTAAGGCCACGGTGTCATGAAATTGTTTTTCCAATTACAAATTTGTTGTTCCTCCCATACTGGCTGCTCATGGAGTAGAATGTAGCCCGGGATTGACTTATATCTCTTGCTCCTTTTGAGGTCGCTTGATGTGGCTGCCAGAAACCAGCCATAATTTCATGGGGAGTTCAAGGACAGGATAAGTGCAATTGAGTTTTCAGCATGGTGGCTGAACTGACAATTGGCAAGTAGTAAGAAGGAACTTGTTATCAGAAGAGTTCCGTTTTCTCCTAATGTGTTCTTATTTTCCATTTGAATTTTACTGATGTGACAATCTCCCAGGTTTTTTTCAGAATTTTCTTATTGAAGGAAACATCCTATTTTCAGGAGCTTATGGTGCAGAGGATTCTCATGTTTCCTTTTCAGGACATGAGAAACCAAATAAATGTCGTTTTCCACTGACTTTCCAGGAGAATGCTCTTATTTGTCTGCCCATAGTGTGTATTGATGTATTACTGAGTATTTTGTGGGCTGGGGATAAAGGGTGGTGGTGGCATTTTCCGTCTGTTTAAATGTTGTATTAAGGAGTGAGAATATTACTTAAGTGTTCATCATATTCACTTTCAATCTGACCCACTTAGATGTCAGACTCTATTGAATATTTGATTATTTATACAAAATAGGTCGTGACTGACGTAAGGGATTTGGTCAGCCCAGAAGAACACACCAGCCAAATGGTGGTCCAGTCTTCTGCAAGCTCCAACCTGGACAGCTGTTTGCAGACAGCTGCAGGCCAGTTGTGGTGCTTTACCCAGCCCCGTGGATGCAGACTGGACCATGGCTGAACATCTGGGCACAGACGGATGTTCGGCAATGGCTGCTTGTTGCAGATGTTGGCTTAAAGACTCATGTTCTGTCCCTCAGAAAAGTTAGATGCCAAGCATTCCTATGTTTTGGATTAGTTCCTTGAATGTTAACCATTGGTATAAAAAGTGTGGCTTCCATCACTAATTCTCTGCCTAACACTTTAGCATTTTATCTGAAAATACGTGATAAAACTTCCTGATTACCAGTGGAGAAACTACTCCAGAATTCAATGGAGAGGACTCTACAATGCAGAAAATGCAGAAAATAAATGTACTATTCTTTATTAGCTTTTTTAGTGTCAAAGTACAGACATGTTGCATACTTTTTTCAGTTGGCTGCTGATCCTCTAAAACTTTATTGTGTAGAGTCATTGGCTGCTTTTGCTTCAAGTTACCCAGGGATAAAACCTACATAGATACTGTGCAAAGTTTGCTTTCATGTTGACTGAGTCAAAGTCATACAGTTAGCTAGTGTGGGTGGAGTTAAATTGATGTAACATTCTGTGGTTTCTACATACATGTCATTAGATTCCAGTCTCATGGCACCTTCTCTGTGTTTATTCCTGGACTTCCATGGACTGATGCCTTTGACTGCCTTCGAAGTGCTCGATGAAATGTTTTAACCATTGCTCAGGCAGCTGGTCTGGTGCAAATGTGTGCACTAGAATCTCTGGCCATGAGAAACAGGAGCAACGTCAGTTGACTTTTGTTCATATGAAACCATTACAACTAGTATTATAGTTGTAAAAAATAAAGTACAGTGATGAAGATGCTATGAGGAGAGCCTTTTTTTTTTACTGGTAAAAATAGCGAGTCGTTGCTATAGCTAGCACTGAAGAGTTATATAGTTTGCCGTTTGGGAAGAATCTATGGAAGTGTGCCAGGAATGGTTTTGCCTTTAGGATAGCAAGATGCCCTGAGAGATCACTTCATTTTACTTGTAGAGATATAGTTGTTGTTTTTTTTTTAATACAATATTACATAGGTTAATTTTTTTAGTGTCTTCAACACAGAGGGAAAGTAATCAATGATATATTTTCTGATGAATAAGCTACAACTCTTTTTTTCTCCATTTTAGTGCTAGGTGTCTTTTGATATGCTTAGGTGTAAGTGTACTGATATAAAATGTAATCATACTAAATTCTTTAATTTTTATTTAGTCTTCATACAGCAATTGTTTTTACTACCAGTAAGCAAATATACAGAGGTGTTGTCAGCCTTCATATGCTATTTCCTGTCTGCTTTAGCATTTTTTCCAATTATATTTTTTAGTATTTTTCAATTTGGAAATCTGGGAAACAGTTTTCTGGATGTGTACAGCGTACCGTTTGTATAAAACTTAGTTGATAATTGGAGCTCATAGAAGACACTGGAATCCTTGTTTCTCCTGGCCATGGTGCAATCTTGAAAAAACAGCTTTCCTCCTCTGGAATGCTTTTTGCCTTGAAACTTTTCAATGTCTAAATGGTGGAATAGGTTTCATTCAACTTCCTTTCTTTGCTCCACTAATTTAGAAAAAAACCTGTTTTATCATTGCAGTGCTTATCTGTTCTACTTCTGAATGAGATAATGCCTTCTTGGGATTGTGTGTGTATCAGATTACTCTATTTTCTTTACCACTGAGTATGTTTTAGTGTGGTGCTCACGTTTGTTGCTAGCGAAGTTATTTCTAGTGACGATATCAAGTTATGTTGCAGACTCCCTCACTCCCCTCCATGTTCAGAAGAGAATGGGGGCTCTGTAGAGCTTTATCCATTTATTGTAATTACTTGTGCTGGGTAGGTTTATATTCCTCAAGAGCCGGCAGCACCTTCCTTCAGTGGTGATGATGTATTTCAGTGCCATGTTTTGCCCAGAATATGGCAGATGCTTGCATCAAGTTTAATGGCAGGTTAAAATGTTTGAATGTCACGATGTCTTTGGAAACATTTTGTTCATTCTTTGTCCAAGTGAGGCTTTTGGCAGGGTTTGTTGCTATCTTGTATGTGATAAAAATGCAGAGCTATGAGTAAGGCTCTACTTGAGAAATTTCCATGGTAGCTCTCCCTTCAAGTTGGAGTACAGCAACCATGCACATGAGACCTGTGTGAGTATCCCCTAATTGCTAGCTTTGGCAGAAACTATTCTTGTGGTATCATAACAGTTAAAACCGCTGTGTTTTGCTCTGCAACAGGATTCATTCTGAACAGTTTTCTTAGCTTTCATTGTGCTGGAGTGTAGGATAATACCCTGACTCACTGCATTATGGATTGTTAAACTTGAATCATACGGGGCAAAAAACATCTGGAATGTTCCCTCGATGTTGCACTTCAGAAAGCATTTCTATTGATTGCTGTATAGTTCTGCTCTTAGAAGTAATATCACCTTGTGAACAAAACCAGAAGTTCTCTTTCTCCCTGACCAGTGCTTACTGTATTACAGACTCTTTTAGTAGATAAACACCAGATTAAAATCTTATCCTTTTATAGTACTCCTAGCTGTATGAGTCAAATCCTGTAAGTTTTCACCACACATCTGGCGTTTAGATACTGTACTATCAAATAATTTTCAGTGCAGAGCAACCCATAAGAAGTACTTAACAAAGGAACTGCTAAGCTGATTAGAATACTACATCAAGCTTCTCTATCATTAGATAGGTTTTATTGTTTCCTTGTCAAAGAAAAAGATGAATAATGCAGTTCTGATGTCTAAATATTTTCTGTTTGGGACTTTAATCTGTAAATAATCCTTTTAAAGCAAGTTAAATAGAAAAAGCACAGATCAGAACCGATGATTGATTTTTCTGGTGTGTTTTGCCTGTATCCCCCAGTTTATGCAGACTGCTGCCACAGGCGCTCAGATACCAATCAAGTAACAAGACACACCTGTAAAACACAGTAGGGAGGAAATTAATTAATGAACTAAGTCTGTCCAATCTTCCCTCACTGGTATATTACCTGAACATTTTAGACTGTTGCAATAAAAACAAGCTCATGTTCTCATGTATGCATGTATATGTGCTATTGTGAACAAGTGCTCTACATTTACAGCAGGCATTTTTTTTTTCCTCCAGCCTACTTACATTAAGATTTTAGTAACTTGGTTTTGTACTCTGATTATGCATATCCTAACAAGAAGGAAAAAACAACATATGAAGGGTGGGGAGGCTGAGAGAATATAAACTATGCAAAGTTTTGTTGGCCTTGTATCAGGGAGGAGCCTACCCGTTTGTCCAAGTTAAAACAATCTCTAGTAACTGTTTAGCTGGAACAACTTCATAGAGAAAGTCTGGCACACCCAGTCAGCTGCTTTTCTGTTCATTAGAGCTCAGCAGGACACAGTAACTCTCAGTAGCCTCAGGGAATGACAAAGTTAAAACTATACAAATTCTCTAACTTTACTGTTTTAAAGTACACTTCATTTGGGTGAAATTTTTAGGGGCTGGGTCTGAGACAACTTTATAACATTGTGGAACATACTTGTCAGGAAGTTTTAGCCCCTAATTCCAAACAGTTATTGGAAAATTACTTTAAACATTCAGTTCTCCTTTCATATTGTCTACTTAGACCTGTCTTCAGAGGACAGGCTCAGCTGGAAGGGAAGCTGCAACATAAACTTCGTGCTGGATGAAATAACTAGTAAATGCTTTTCGTGGATAATATATCAGCCCCTGCTGTGTTAGTTTTCTTAAATCTGTGCCTCATGTCACTCTGTGGAACACTGTAGTAATGGCAAGAGCAGTTGTCTGTGACTGGGTCAATGACTTGGAAGAAAACAGAACTGTTAAAAGAACATTCTCTTACTGCTAGCAAGAGAAGTGTTTACAACGTGTATTTAAAGCATTTACACAAAGAATGCTTTTTCTGAGTGAGGCAAAAAATTGTAAGCTGAAATAAACAAACGCTTTCAACTTCCAGTCATTATATTTATTCACTTGCGTTAATGATGGATTGGTAAAGAAAACTTGGCTGTTTAAGTATCTGGGAATATCTAAAGTTGTCTAAAATAGTATCTGAGAAGATTTTAGGCAGCTGAAATTTGTTGAATTTGCTTCAAATGAAAACAACATCTACGCAGAGAACTCTATTAAAAGTTCTGGAATAATTTCTGTTCTGCTTTGTTTTTGTCCTCACATATCATGGTTTCTTTAAAGAATAGTTTTCTTAGGTTTAGCACACATAACTTTGCCACACAAATACACAAACAGTCCTTCAGCTGTACCATTTGAGGGAATGCTGCTTTTTTGCCCAGTGTTCAATCTGTAATGAAATGTAGTTGGGAAACAAAACAACAAATATTGTCTTTAACTATGGGGAATATAAAATTGGTTGAGGAGATGCTTTGAAACTTTTAAGGAACTGGAAAAAGGGAGGGTTTTTACAGTGGCATTAGGAAGAGTATAAACTGATAAACCACTGTATGTATTGACTGATAAAGCCATTCGTATTTTATTCATTTGGACTCCTAGATAATTTTTTTTTTCTTAATCCTGTCATCTCCTGTTTTCCCCTGACCGCCTAGAGATAAAAAAAAGTAAGCAAGTTTCCCTTTGGATGTGTTGTACTTTGGAAGTATTGAATCACATAATCATTTAGGTTGGAAAAGATCTCTAAGATCATTGAGTCCAACTTCGACCAATCATCACCTTGTGAGGTGAATTGTAGCACTAAGTACCATGTCCAGTCATTTTTTAACACCTCCAGCGATTTGTTCTGTGATCTGTGTTCATATCATTTTTAACAAAAGGTTAGGTTTGTTTGTGTTCTAGCTAGAATCTGATGTAGCTTAATAAAATATTTTTGTGGTTAGGTCAAATAGCTTTTGTTCTGGCCAGGGAGAAGGGTCAGGAGGGGAAGAGCAGAACGGAAAGAATCAACGCCTGCAACTACACAAGCTGGTTGAACCACATACTTCTCTTCCCTCTAATGATGTACTGGAGCATGATGTTGCCATTTTGCAAGTTAGGGCTTTCAGTCTGTACTGAGATACTATGAGGACTAAAGCCTGTAATGGTTGGGGGGGTTTGTGATCCAGGTGATGAGAAACAACTTTTCATTTAAGGCTCTAATTGCGTTTTAAATATGATAAAAATGTTTCCTTTTTTAATCATTTCAGTCTTTATGTTACACTAATCAGAGAATGGCAGAACAGCCCAGGTTGAAAGGAGCCTTTAAATTATCATCTCGGCCACCCTTTACTTGTTAAATAATATACTATAAAAAAGATAGTGTGTAGTGAGGCACTGGTGTCGTTCAGACAATCTGCTGGAATCATCCAGAGCAGCAGCCTAAACAAGTAGAAGTGTTGTCAAGAATAGTTTTAACCGATCATTTAGGTAGGTAGCACAGTCTCAAAGACATGAAGGACCAGAGGTGTACTACTGCTTTGGACTCCAAATTTAATGATGTGTAGAAAATCTTGTAAGAATTATATGTATCTGTGACTTTCTGCACCTCTGCTTTTTCTATTGTAACTGTTTATCCATAACCTGTGGTTTCGCACTGTTTCAGCTCAGTCTTAGTCACGTCTTTAAAGGATTTAATATGGTTCTCACATCTGCTTAATGTGGACCTGTTTAAACATTATTTCTTTTTTTCCATTTACTTTTTTCTCTCTTTAAAAACACTGGCGTAATTCGGGGCAATCAACTTGGTTTCATGATCTCTTTCCCCTTTTTGCATATCTGTAATGCCTTCAGAAGATGGGAAAAATGTTTGAAATTCCCTCTTTATGTGAGTAGCTCCTATTGTAAAACAGATCAGTTGTGGACAACTTTTAGTCTTCTGATTTGTGGGAGTTTTACTTTGGCAAGGTTTCTGTTTGTTACTTCTGCTTTTAAAATATTCCTTTTTCTTTATTGTTAATTGATTGTATTATTTAGCCATGGCTGTTGCTTCTTGGAGAAGTTTCAGTCACTAAACATAGTTGCCTCACTTCAAGTTAATTCTTGTTTTAATTTTGCACACTTCCTTCCTGAATGTGAATATTCACTAGTAACAAGCCATTGTCCACTTGGCGCTGTTTCTGCTTAACTCAATTTCCAGCTGTCCAGCTCTGTGCAAGAATCAATCCTTTTTTGAAACAAATAAAGCATAACACTAATCCTCCTTTGCTTGTGCCAACTTCTTCCATTCCTAACACACACGAATAATGTTGCTGATTGTCTGTTAACCTCATGTGATTATTCCATCTCCTTTTATCTTCTTGCTCTGCTTAAGGAATCCACTTTCTGGCTTTTCCATCTTGCAGTCAAACTCTTAATTTTCAATACCTCATCTGTTCTTTTGGACTGTATTTTTGTTTTTCTTTGTTTTTCCTTGTTTCTAGAATCCTGCTGCAGCTGTAAACCCAGGCTTCCGCTATGCCATTTCTCTGAAAATTTGATATCCTATCACTTGGCTTCATTCCAGGTTCAAGAGGAATCACTTGGAGTGCATAATTACTATTTATTGCTTTCCCTGAACACACTTTGTCTGGACTTCAGTTGGATGTTTCGTGTTTCTGTTGGGTTTTGTGAACTCCATGCTTTACTAGTGGTTGTGTATTATGAGATCAAAAGGTATTCAGTTGATTTGTGTAATATTTGATTAAATCAGTCCTAGCAGTTGTTTGTCAGCTCTGTGCCAGAAGCTTCTGCGCGTAACAGAAGGGCAGAGAAACTGTTCCTAAAAAATGGTGTGGATTTTTTTTGGCCACAGAGCTTGGTTTTAAAGCTCTTTGAAAAGAGTAAGAAGCTCACAAAATAGCAAAGAAATAATGATTACTAGAGCAGCCTTGTAGGGCTGTATTTTTGTCTGTTAATGAGTATTCATTAGGACACATTTGTAAGGATGGAGCACTGGAAACAACTGTGTTGCATTCTTTTAAGTGTTTGGGATTCAGCTGTAAATTCCTGTGATAGCTAGTTGTGCTCTGGGTTCCTTTCCACCCGTTCAAGTGTATTACTCCTTCCCTCTAGGAAAGCTTTTTGGCTTTACTATTGTTCATGCTTCATTCTCTTTTGCGTATTAATCTCAATGAAAAGAGAATTTACAGCCTCTTCAGCTTTCTTTTGTCCTCCACAAATACTGTCACATATACATATAATAAATAGCCTATTACATTGTCCATGTGTTGAGCCTTAAGTAAACACGGGAGAAAGGAATACAAATTGATCTCAACACATACACCTTCATACGTTTTAAAATTAGCTTTGGACCTAGTTCCTCTATTTGTTCTAAGTTTTCTCACAGCATTTCTTGCAGAATAGTACAGATAAAAATTTAGTAATATGTGACTTCATTTTTTCTCGTAAAATACTTTGCCTCTGCTAGTGTGACATGTTAATAACAGTTTGTTGAACATCTGCATGTATATAGAAAATAGAATAGAAGAAATGAAAATTCTTTGAGCCTTAAAGTGCTACCTAAGCAGACAATTTAGTTTAAATCATGATAGGAATGCATCAATTTGAGGGCTGATATTAAAATTGTTTTCCTAACTATAGAAATGGTTTTTTAAAGCATGGGGTTTGTTTCATTTTGAGCATATTACGAACATCTCAAGAATTGGATAGAATTGATTCTCAAAAAATTCTGAAAACTTAATATATGCACATGCAACTTTGTCAAGCTATTTCGTGACTATATTCTTTATCTGTCAAAGTAATCTGACTCAGAGTACACATAGAATTTCCTAGAATAGGAGTAACTTGACTGACATGTCCTTTATTTTAAAATGTTATTTTTACTGAATGAGTAGTTTCATAATCTAGTTGTCAATATTCTTGAAACAAAGGCAGTTATCACCAAGTTGCTAAATGACTATAAGCTTGCATAAGGGGTAATAAGTACTGTAAAGAAAAGGGGTAGACTGCCCACTTCTGATGTTTCTAGTATAAAACTAAGAATTCTTGCCTAACTTTTCAAGTTCATTCTTTGACGCTGATGTGGCTGCAATTTGTACAGAATTTAGTTTTATCTTACTGAATAGTGAGTACCAAAAGATACGTTACAAGAACCCTCGAATCATAATGTAGCTGATTGTAGGATTGCCTTTCCGCAAGGCGTGGTACTTCCTTATCACCCTAAATGTTGGCTAATGCTTAGTTTCATTTTTTAAAGCAAGCAGAAGCAGGATCTTTATGAGGTACAGATGACTGGAAGTTTCGGGGACAGCTGATGCCATACTGTGCAAGGTGTGCTCTGTACGGTGTGCAGCCTCCATCATAAGGGTGCAACTGTGTAACTCCCCTGCTCTCACCTGCTCTCTCTCACCGCATCTTTTTAAGTGTAGTGTCATCAGCTTCAAGTGAGTGAGGCTCAGAACCTCTGGGGCACATGTTCATAGATTTGGTATTTTAGCTATTGATAATCATAGTTAATTGTGTTGAAATGGAATCTGAATTAAGGGACTAACCAGCATAAATTAATATGTGCCACAAAGAAAATCATTCACTGGAAATGATGGCTGCAGAACATCCAACATGTGATTAAGTGAGGCGTCGAGATACTATTTCTGGATATTTCAAATGCCATGAGGATCTGCAGGATTTTCTTCACGAGTATAATACAGTATGGAAAGAGTGAACAGTCAAAGTAGTAGCAGTGAAAAATGAGCTTGCATTCCCTTTGGTGTTAACAGTAATGGATTGAACAAGCAGATTGAGGCATGTAAAAGGAGGTTGATGTACTAAACTGGTGTTTATCAATAGATGCAAACCCTGTGTTGGTAAGGCTCAGAATCTGGAAGGGGTCGTAATATTTGAGCGGGAAAAGGTGTTTCTTATGGACATCTCTAAAAAATTGGGTGTACTTTGAAAGGAAATGCAGAGTGATGTCACGTGTTAGCCTTTTTCATATGTGCACCTTTGGGATTGTTTTGGTGCTCTGAAGTGCAGAGGATGTTCCAAAATGACTTTGTTGTCTTCCCCATCTTTTAGGTCGTACCAGTAAATGCTTGATGTCCAGTTGATTACACTTGTGTAATCTGTAAAACCTCAGTCTATGGATTAGCATTGTCATAATGCAGTAATAAAATGTAATAGTTTTCTGCTTATGCGTTGCTGTATTTTTTTTTAATTCTACAGGGTCATTCATATGATAATCGCTCTTGGCTGTGTCTTGTTTGTATTACATATTCTATAGGATCTCTGTCGGTAGCATTTATGTAACCTTTCAAGATGCAGCTGCTGCTTATGTCATTGAATCCTTTTCATTATGTATTCATTACAGGAGGATAAATAAAAATAGGTTTAATAACAATGGCAAGAGAAATCTACTGCAGTCTGGGACATACAAATGCAATTTGTATAGTCTTGTGCTTTATTCTCTGTTCAGTTCTAAAGTTCATAATCATTAATACACCAAGAATCCACTATCAATTTGCTGTATAGTTTCTAAAATTAAATTTAAGGCTGACCTTCATAGGATGAAAGAATGAATTAGTGAAGTCTGTGATTCCTATTAAAGCTAACTGATTAGTATACTATATTGGCAAAGGAAAGTCCTGAAAGAGATGTTAATCTGAGAGCAATGGTAGTACATACAGTATAAGATTCTGATTTGAAAATAATCTGTTAAAAAATGTAATTATGCTTTGGGTATAGGATTTCTTGCTAGTTCATGGAAAATCTTATAAATAGAAGAGCTACCCCTCTTGCAAAACACTGCCTATAATACTGTACATTTTATAATTTCTCAAGATACAATCACTTCTGAGACTTGTTCAACACAGAAACTGGTCTGAACTGTGGGTGTGGAAGGCTAAGGAATTACAGGAACTTTAAGTAGGTGTTGAGATGGTTGATTTTTCTTAAACAGCTACCAGCAGGGATGGAGAATAACTTGGCCAAGTATCAGTATGTTTCTACTGCAGGTACTTGAACTAGCTAATGTTATTCCAGGCCATGGGCTTTTGAATCCACATTTACTTGCTTTGTTGAGAGAAGTACATGCAACTCTGATAGCTCTTTATCTTTCTCAGTAAAGTAGTACTTGAGTGAGATTTTTTTAGTATTGAGGAGGACTCCAGGCATTCTTAAACAGAATTCCTGTCTTTATACATGGAGTTTCTAGACAAATACCTATGAAAGAGCACACATTGGTGTTTCTCAGGATCCTGGTATGTTGCTCAAACTCCTAGTCTCACCAGTGCAGCAAATTGTGTGGGGAAACCTGCAAATGTTAAAAGTCTTAATCTTATGTTTAGGAAAGACTTCCAGGTGGAAAATAAGAAGGATGTATCTGAGGAAACCTGAACACAGGGCAGGTCTGTTTCTTAGATTTGTTTTATTTTCAGCTTTCTGGAAACTGACTTGGTTTATGAAGAAAATTCTGAAATAATAGCTTTGTTTGATAATGTTAAAATAATTGATCTGCAGTAGATCACTGATACTTAAGTAGAATTTGTTAAAAGTATACTCATATATTGTGTGTTAGGATTTGGATATCCAGAGAAGTTGTGGATGCCCCATCCCTGGAAGTGTTCCAGGAGCAGGTTGGATGGGACTTTGGGCAAGCTGGTGTAGCCTGCCCATAGCAGAGGGAGATGGAACTAGATGATCTTTATGAACTCTTACAATCCAAACCATTCTAAAATTCTGTGAGCTAAGTGTGAATGTATTTGTGTTTTAATCTGATTTTCCAGATTAGAGTGCTTTATCTTCTTATCCCAATTTGTAATTAAATGCATCTGGTGGATCCCCTTTAGGCATATGTGAAATACAGTATCTTTAGCAGCTTCATAAAGCCATGTGTTCCCATTCCTGTCTGAACAGCAATATCTAGCAATAATTCAGAGAACTTGCCTCAGCATTAGTATAGGTACATCGCATGAGTTTAGTAATATATCCAATGACGTTTATTGTACTGGTAGTTGTAAGGTTTTAATTATCTATTTCATTCTGTCTTTTTTTGTAACAGTTAAAACCAAGTTCTAATTGGCAGTGCTGTCATGGGAAAGTGTACTTAGTGCTCTATTGTCAGTGGTTTTGTTAAGGAGAGAAGTTTTTGGCTAATCTAAAGCAGTAAAAGGTTAGATGCAAAACATGAACAAAATTCACATGCTATTTATTTTAATGGTATCACATTGTTCTACATTGTTTGGTGAATTGGAAAGTGGATAGGGTCCTAAGGCAAGAAGGGATATTCTGCAACTGCATTTATAAAAATGAAGGAATTAAGTTGCTTGATGATAGCATTGTATTTAACTATTTGCTGAAAGATACAGACCCCTTCTTTTAGTCTCATATATTAAGCTGTCATAATTTCATAATTTGTAAAATATTTAAATTAATTAAATGTCGGAATATAGAGTTCAAGTTATGTATAGTATCTTGAAAAGTATAATGGGAAACACAGGTCAAGAAACTGTTTGAAACTAGTCAGCATGGTCTGTTGTCTTCATGCAAGTGAACTACTGTGGTCTAACCTTAGACAACTTCTCACTCAAGATGCTTGGTTGTTTTTACTTTTTCTCTCTTGAAATCGTTTAGGCAAGTGTTAAATCCACAGGTAGAACACAGCTTGAACCAGAACATACAAAATACTAGATTAGAAGAAAGCCTGTCCACCAAATTGATGTTTAACTGATATTTAGTCAGCTCTTATCCAGCCTAGTGGGGGACTGACACAGTCCAAGTCATCAAAGACAAGGAATTAGCTCAATAATGTACTGGGGGATGTGTCAGAATGAAAAATAAACAGAACAAAATAGAAACAAAAACCACACAAAGTAAAAACAAGAAATACAGGTCTGAGAGGAGTCTGCAAAACAAGTCCTTCAGCGTAAGTCTTTACTTTTATTGTTTTGGTGGCTCTTTAGGGAGTTGCCACTCTCTCCCTCTCCAGTGCACTGCAGTTTGTGCAGTAGTATCACCGACCCAGGTCAGGAACTGATTCAACTGAAAAATATTTTTCTTTTCTTATGTTCTTTTTCATCCTGCTCACTCTGCAGTCTGGTTCTGCCTGTGACTGAAAGCCATGGTATGGGACAGAGTGAAAGCCAAGGCAATGGGAGGAGGCACCTGACAGCAGTACTTGATTTATGCCATAGAGGTACCAAACTTCTGACCATGACCTCTGCTGCTTCTGCACTGTCACTCTTGTTTGGTGCTGGTACGAATCCTGAACAAACTGATTCCATGCATTTGTCCAAAGCTGTACATGAATTTATTGAGACCAAATGGTCTTCATAAACAAGCTATGCATTTATTAAAAGTAAAATAAAAATATTGTGTGTTAATAATCAAAGCAGGAACAAAGTGAAATTCACAAGGCTAATGTACTATGCAAGGGTTTTCCTAAGCAGCATCTAGTGGTGTTACCTTACTGCTTACTTCAAATATGCTTCCCCCCCAGTACATGAAGGATATGTTCACAAGCCGCACAGCATTATCAGCAACCAAATTAACAGCTCACAACATAAATAAGTTCTGGCTCAGTCACCTAAGCCTCAAGCATGGCTAGCGCGTTGTAAAGAGGATATCTGATTTAAGGCATTTATTTCTACTCGATTTATGTGAAATATGTGATTTATTTCCTCAAACTATTGAACCTTATTTGCCAGTGATCGAAGACTTATGAAATATCAACATTGTTGATAATCTCAAATCTTCGTTTTTGTATTCATTGCTATTAATTAACATAATATTTTATGTATTGCAAAAATAGATGTATAATATATCATTATCTTTCTAAGGGGAAATGTTAATTCTATTGGCAGCATCAGGTGAGTTGGGGAGAACATACGGGATTATTTTTCTTGTTATATTCTAATCCTTGTGAGTATCTTATGGTGGGATATAAGTAAAAGACTGCTTCTTTCTAAAGCAGAAGTATTGCATCAGATAGCACCCCTTTTCATGAAAGTATGATGCTAATGTATATGTGTTCCCATAGGTGGGAAGATGCATGAGTGACCTTTCTGCAAGGTCTTTTTAAAATGAAGTTAATAACTCTTATGTCTGGATAATTTGACCAGCACAGAAGGGTGGAAACGTTTCTGCCCCTTTTTTAGATCCCTCCTTAAATGCCTGGCATATGGGGGTGTTGTAGCTGTGAAACATCGCTTGGCTGATGGTGCATTTTAGCTCTCCTTGAGATAAATGGATGTGGTTTAATTATTTGCTCTAAAGTAATCTGATCGTGATTATATTCTTATACTTTTGCTAGTCATATTCAATACCTGGTAATCAGGGAATGTTCCAGCCTAATTTGGCACATAAAATACAACTGAAGCAGACGTCCCTTTAAACCGTAATTAAAACCTAGAGATCTCATGGTCCAGTAATCCTTGAGCATTTGTAAGCTATTGAGATGCTTCTTTTAAAAGTCTGTTCATCATTACTGTATTTCTTGTGCATCATGCTGCTGAGTTTGACTAGGGAGAGCAAGACATTAAGACAAAAACCTTCAAATGGGATAAGGCTGCTTTGCTGCCTTCCCCTGTCATTTTAATCCTTGTATCCTTTTAGTCCAAATGCCTTTGCTTTCTTTCCCTGGTGTTGTAGTTTCTATAGCTATATTCTGGATCACATTCAACTTCTTGTGTTGGCAGTCTTTGCAATTACACCATATTCAGTAAATCTCTGACAAGGCTAAATTGACTTCTAAAGAGCCTTTTGAAGGCCTCATTACCATCATTTTCTGTCCTGACATGCTAATAGGGACACACCCCTGCACTTCTAGCAGTGCCGAATTATTAAGTACTTGAATACCTGTCCCTATAGCATCTAAATTTTCTAGGGTAGTGCTCATTTCTTCTAGTATCAAATAGCATATTCTTTATAGCTCTGATAGAGTCAGTCTGTGGAAACCAAGAACTGGGATGCAGATGTGTTCACTTAAGAACTGTTAAACCAGCTGATGCAGCAATGTACTGTTTGTACATAGCTGTCTCTAACAGACAAAACCTTTTTTAGCTTCATAGGTAATCTTGTGGATTTAAGATTTTAGTTCATTCTAGAGCAAACCATTTCAGTTTTCTGAAGCTTCTCAAGGGAGAACAGAATGGTTCAGTGAGCATCTCTTGCTGATGCCACAGGAGATTTTGCAGCAAGTGTTACGAACAGCTCTTGCAGTAGTTAGGCAAATCAAATGATAGGTACTAATTACCATGTCCCAGTGGTTCTCAGGTATTCTGATGTCCCATTTACCACTGCATGAACAGAGACTTAAGTTTTGAAAGACAAGTTGTTGCTTCTTGAAAAGCCAGTGACAGAAAAAGTGCCAGGTAAGGGAGAACTCAAATAGGAATGCCGTAATGGTTTTAATGAGTAATTTTAATTAACTCTTTTGAGTTCTCAAATGATCATGTGAAAAGATGGAATGGGGAATTAAACCCCTTAAAGTGAGGAGTCCTATTCTTGATCTTTTATTTATGTATTTTGGGGTGAAGAACAATAACTTTGGTTTTAATAGAGCATCTTACCTAGCAGCAGAATGCTGTTCTGAGTGTAAGCTGAAACGGCGCTATTTGCAACAGGTCACTAACTGGGAATAACTACCAGATGGAAAAGGTAGTAGAAATTAACATTTGTGAAACAATGTAAGGTTTCTCATTAGGCGAGTTAGCCTGTAGGGTGGGCTGTGGGTTTGTGTTCTTTTTTCCCTTCCCCCCCTCCTTTTTGAGGTGTTATGTCTAACTGCTACTATTAATGTGTACTTAGGTAAGTAAGCTATTGAATACCGCTAATTTTTTAAAACTTGTGTTTCTAGGAAATTTCTCTTAAATTTCACTCCAGATCAAATTATATGATGTGCTAGCTTTATTGCTGTAGTCTTGGGATTTGGAAATATCCAACTGATTTTCCAACCTTTACTGGGAGACAGGGTCAGACCTGCAGAAATTATGATAGCTGTTGAAATATCCTCTTACTGTAAATTTGTCAAAGCTGTGAAAGCAAGTCTTTATAGTGTGAAGCAAACCCTGTGTGTTTTTTTAAGTACACAGATTTCTGTATTTTTTTTAGCATTTTTTACGTTTCGATTGTTTCCAGCTTATAACACTATCTGAAATTTATTTATTCAGTGAGGTTCTAGTACACAAAAGAAAGCAAAATAAAGGTTTGTTGAATACGTTTGTCTTTGCAGGGACTAATTTGTGACTTTTTTTTTAATTGCTCCTGTGGAAAAATAGTGAACGCTCTCCCCCCTCTCTAATAGAAATTCTTCAGCAACAATTTTGTTGAATTTTTTTAGTTTCAAAGAAATTCAATAAATACTATGTCTGAGTTCTCTAGAAGGGAAAGGTCTGGAAGGGCACTGTATTTTCTTGGTGGGTAGAGGACAGAGAAGCCAGTCATAAAGGCACCACATTTGGCTTGCTTTGAATTACCTCTGTCTCCTTAAGATGTGTGCTTATCTGAAAGAAACAACACATTAAAGTGATTAATTGTTTAGAGCTTATTTGTACAAAAAATTGATTCCTAGCATTGAAAGAGCCAACCACAAAATGTAAATCTTAATAATAAAACAGGTCTTGATGCAATGTAGTGAGTTCTTCCAAGCTGAACAAATCAAAGCAGTTATTTATTACTGAAGCAGGACACAGTTTGATACTGCATGGATGAAGCTGTCCTCAATTTATACAAACAAAAAGTATTAGCCTTAGGCCATATGTGTAAGACAGTGGCCTGGAGCTGTTTTCTCCTGAAACATTGGGCGGTGACATGAAGCTCTGATCTGGTTATCTCTTGATGTCTGGGCCTGGCTGGCTGGGAAATGGCACAGAAGAGAACCATTAGGAGAATATAGATTGTGACAAAGCTCCTTGTCTGTTCTTGTTTTATCTTGACTTAAGAAGATTGTTACACCGTTGTCACAGTGCTCTGATAGGAAAGGGAAGTGTTACAGGTCTGAACTGTGCAGACAGTACTGCTGTGTAATACAAATGTGCGGCTCTAAGCATTGAGAAACAGTGATAGATGGGCTGCAATCCTGGATCTTCCAGCCCCACTTCCTGAAACCGCGTAGAGCTGAGCCCAGTAACGTAAATAACCTTTGATTTGAAATGAGACTTTCACTTGTTTGTACCAGTATGCTTTAGACTTTTACAGTGGTCTTTTCACTGCTCAGAATTTTCCTTTAGACGTGTTGAGTCCATCTTTGTCGGATAATGATTATTTAATCTTCTCTACATTTTATATTTCTTCCCTTTTTAGTATTGGATAATATATTTTGTTGAAATGGTCAGTGATTCCTTTAAAAATTGATGATAGCACAGTCTTTACAAACCTTTTGATTCATTTATTTTGGTTAGTATTTCTGGTTTTGCTTCTAAGCTTGAACTTTTTAAGTGGAGTTATATGGATTTGTTGCTGTGGTACCAATAATGCCTTGTTCATAAAAGATTCAGCAGTATAGCTAGCTTCCAAGCTAAAACAGTCGCTCTAGAGTCTGTAAAATTGTCTCTGCATGAGAAAAAGGTATTATACAAGGTATTATTAAAGGCGTTTTTTTTCTTATGTAGATCGGAGTGGTCTTAATACAGTGCACTGAGAAAAGAAGCATCTTATTGTGGCTATGAAGTCCTAGTAAGTTCTTTAACCCAAGGCAAGGTGAGGAGAGGAGCAGGGGGTAAAGGAAGCACAGATAATTAAGTGTTAAATTCTCTATATTCAGAAAGAACATAAAAGGATGTTATACTTAGAATACAGAAAATGATGTGTTTCAAGAAGATAAGATATGCATTTTGCCTAATTTTTGGCATAACTTCAAAAATGTGTATCCTGGCTAAAAATACAAAAAAATCAAATGCATCTAAATAGAGATGGTTGGGGTAAGGGGCAGAGGAGAACAGTCTGAAACCTGTTTACTACAATTAGCCATTCTTTGGCTTTCACGTGAAGTCACTATTCTCTGAAGTAAGTCCTGGTTCAACTCTTCAAGTGGCATTTAGGCTATAAAAACTAGAAGTAGATTGCTTGTAATGCTTACATTTATTTCCTAACTGTTTTCCAGGACTTTTTTTTTTTTTAAAGTTGAGGATTCTTAATAAATGTTAAACAACACCAACTGGAACTGCTAACGACACTGAAGTTACTTCTCTTCTTGCTTTGGCTAAACTTCGTTGTTCTTTTGCTTCTTAAATCTGTAAAACATCCGATCTTAAGTCCTCAGTATAGACAGTCATAAAAGGATTGGTGTTGATTGCATCAGTTGATGAGTGGATATAAAGGCCATATGTGTAAATTAGAATTGGACTGGGACTCACACCCCTTAATGGCCTGTTGACCAGCTGGACAGACTGCATAATATATCATAGTATGTGGAGAGAGACTTCATGTCTTCTGTCTTTGGTAGATAAAGTTCTCAGTAAAACAGAGTATCTTCTAAGTCAGTTTTGGTTTTAATATATTGATAGTGATACACCAGAAACTTACAATTTCACAGTATTTTAATTTTTTTAATCTAAGTCAACACTGTCATATTTTTTCTGTGGAATTATAAAAGTGTTATTCACTAAAATGAATACTTTCGAGGGATCAATTTTGTAATGTAAATCAGTGGACAAAGCTGTTGAAGTTTAATCTAATTGACAAAACCTGCAACTTTAAAGGGAGTTTATTTTCTTCAGGAAGTTTTGACCCTTTTTTTGTTGGTCAGATCTCATCATACGATTTTTGAATGTTAAGTTAAAAAGGTAGCTGTCTGCCATTGATCTATAAGTATACCACTTTCTTTCTTAATGCTTTTAAGATTAAAAGTCAAAACATGTAAGTTACATTCTGAATTTTATGACCTTAGTTCTTAGTTCGTTGTTTGATCACATGGCTAATGTAATTTCAAAGGATGTTAGACAGTAAGCTTTTTTCTTACATCAACTTAAAATCTGTATCATTAATTGATTTACCAGGAAATTGTTCCTAATCTGCAATGAAAATACATAGTATTAGTAATAGGAGGTAAAGAAAGTAGTGTCAGTTTACTTTATGATGGTGTCATTGGAAAAGCTATTTTTAGACTATTCGAAGAATATAAAAATCTTGGACAATAATTAAGTTTATACATTTGTACACTTGCAAATTCGGTCTAGTATAGAGATTGACAACAAAGAGACCTAGAATGTGGTAAAATCTCTAAGTATCTTCTAAAATATATCCTTAATTCATGTAGGATAAGCAGAAATAGTTTGTGGAATATCTTAGGGGAAGTGCTTTGATGTAACTTTCGATCAGTGTTCAGAATTTACTTTCTGAATTGCCAAAGCTGAATATGAGTGCATGTGTTGCAGTGATACTGGTTTGCTTTACAAGGGTATCACTCAGGACACAGTCCCAATTTTTGTCTGCAGCTATTAATAATTTAAGTAATTATTAAATAAGTAATGCAACTGTATTTTCATTAAAATTTTTATAAAATAATTTTATATTGGACTTTTTTATTTTGACAAGGCCAGTTATTGTCTTTTGAGGAGAACATGGCTAGCTGCTGGTCTCAGTACCTACTACTGTAAAGGTTTAATATGTTCAAGACTTTTGGCAAGCTTTGAAAGAATTTTATTTCACAAAGGGAAAAGGCTTAAGGAAACTGAAAAACTTATGGAGGTATTACTGCCACTACTGTAGCTCAAGTTCAAGCCATTCTGTTTGTGTCTTAAACAGCAAATTTTAATGTAGTTCCAAGCCCTTGAAAACCACATTGATAAATTTAAGCTAAGCAATTTACAGTAAAGATAATAGATTTTATTCTTTGCTGCACCATTTGTCTGGTTTTACCAGTGAGTATTTATGGATGACTCTAACAGAATTCCAGGACAGCCTTCATGGGCTAGGCAGCAGATAAGCCAACACTCATGGTGATTCTTGACTGTAACTGTGAAATGGGAAGAAGCTATTAACAGCAAGTTTACAAGCAATGAGGCTTAGAATAATAGATTATATTAATACTGTGTATTAGAGGGCAGAAAAATCAAGTAAATGCTCTACTATACAGAAAACATCAGATGAGACAGAGGAGCTTTTCTTTCAGGATGGGAATTTTCTGTATTAGGGGTATTTAGAGCAAAGAATTAAGAAAAAAACTCCTAAGAAGTCATAACCAACTGACAAAAAACCTCCTGTTCGCAAAGGCAACTGCAAATACAAAAATGCATGTAAGTTGCATAGTAATAAATTTCACACAAGAAAAATAAATTTCATACAATTGTTTTGTATATGTAGAAAATCCAGTTGTTAGTCCTGGTGTTTAGAGATTCTTCTTTTTCTTGATATGAGTTTAATTTTGAATGGAGGGAAGAGAAAAAATGTATAATCTGGTAGTAATACCGTGGGTTTTTTCATTTACTTTATTCTCCTACTTTAAAGTGCTTGCAGTTTTTACAGAGTGGTCAGCACAGTAAAAATGACTGACATAAATGTTAAGAATACAGAATTTGATCAGAAGTAAATGCTGACACCAAGAGGGCAGTTAAGTGGAATAACAGAATTCTTTCCGAGTAGTAAGTGTGTAATTTCTATGTATTTTTAGAGTCCATTCAAGGTCTCACTATAAGCTTATCTAAAAACTACTTAAATTGAAAATTACAAATCAAATTTAATTTGCAGATCTGCTCAGTGCTAGGCCCTTAGACACTATGTTTCGCATTACAGAATATGTCTGATTTTAAGTGTTAAGACCTTGAGCTTTCAATAATTAAGTAATGCTAAAGTAAAATATTGGTGAGGGTGATAATTATGTATTATGTAAAACTGACACGAAAAGACAGAATATCTATAGCTCGCTGTTCTACATTACAGCATTAAATTAATGCTTGTAAAGGAATTCATGAATACCCAAGTAAATCTAATATCACTTACTTACATGGGAATAGAACCATGGAGCAGTGTAGCAGCACAGCTTTTGCTGTCCTTGTGGGCAGATAGGGCAGTTTGGATAGGAGAAGTGGACTTCGAGGTGAGGGGAAGAGCTGAGAGGACCACGGGGTTCAAAGACGTGATTCTGTGTCTCCTCAGTGTTTCGGTGTCTAACTGGATAGCTGCTGGTGGCATGGTGGTTGTGGAAGCTGATCCTGGAGCCAGTCCTAGTTCGTGTCCTTTTCTATTACTAGGAGAACAGAATGTGCTATGCTTCCCTCAGGTTTGCAGGTGATACAGAATTGTAGGGGAGGGAGGTAGGACTTTTAATAAGCTGACTCTAGATGTGGAAATGGGGCAACAGGAAGGGAGTTCCTGATGTTCGGCCAAGACAAGTGTGAAATCCTGCATCTGGGCTGGAATAATCCAGTGCTTGGGGTGGAGGGCTGCCTGGTCAAGTCTGGAGCAGCCTCATGGGAAAAACAGGCTGGACAGGAGCAGTGGCCCACCATTGCAGCAGCAAAGATGAACTGCCATGTTGAGCTTCATTAGCTGGAGCATAACCTGCAGATCAGCAGGAGTGATGATTCGCTGCAGCTGGGCACTTGTGACTGCATCTGGAAACCCACTTTCAGTCTCCTAGTTTAAGGTGCATACTGTTAAAATGGAGAGTCTAGCATCAGTCAACTAAGTTATTTAGGAAGCTGTAGCTTAATAACAGGAGGAGACTGAGGAAGCAGGTTTTGTTTAGAAAAGATCAAAAGAGAAGACAAGGCCGAGGAGAGGGATCTATTTGCAGCCTTCCATTTCCTAAATTTTTCATGGCTGTAGGAGGTAGAACTAGATTCTTCTTAGATGTGTACAGTAGAAAACTAGAAGGCAAAAGTGACAGGTTACAGTTGGGGAAACCCCAATTAGTTAAAAAAGAGAAGAGGAAGAGAGGAGAAGGGGAGGGGAAAAGAGAGGAAAAAATCACCATGGGAAAGTGAAGCTCTGTGTTTGATTTTACTATCTCTTGCAATTAAGCAGCCTTACTGAATGATGATGTTTGCCCCACCTTGAGCAGGGATTTGACTAAGGGACCTTGAGAGGTCAGATTCATTTCTGTGACTCTGAATTGTATAAATGAGCAGGCAGCAGTGAAGGAACTCTGGCGTGTTTTGACAATGTAATCCCAGTCTGTTGTGAAATCGGGAATGTCCTGGTAATCTGAGTGCTGTGTACAAGAGCTTCTTTAAAGTTTCATGATGGAATTGGTACAAGCAGCAAAAACTTTTCTGCAGAAGGAGCAGAATATTAGATTCAGATTAAATCTCTGTCAACATGCTGGGTGCTTTCTAAGGCTGTCACGTATACCAGTGGACGTTTTTTCCCTGAAGATTGAGTTTGGATATATCTGTTAGTCCTGAATTGAGTTTGCTTTGAATGACAAGTACAATACATAAGAATTAGGATGCTGGTAAATGCAAGCCATTTAGTAAGAGATGAAAGATTCTGTCAAGAAAAAACTAACTTGGTTTTATACTTGCTCCTGCTAAGTATTGACAAAAGTATCTCTGCTCAATCATAAATTAGTTGGTTCTCTTTTCCAAAATTTAGCAGTGTAGTATGGCAAGATTGGAACAATATTTTGCTGTGAGAGAAATTCAATTTGATTTTACCTTTTCAGAGGAATCTCCCTTGTGAAGAAATCCCACAGTCAAGTCTTACTTATTAAAGTTGGTATTTGAATCTTTTTTTGCTTTTCAGTCGTGGCTGTTACGTGTTCATTCTGGAACTATTGGATGGATGTGGCTTTATTTGGCACGTTTCCGTATCCTGCTGTAGAGTGGGCGAACCTGATGTGTTCTGCTTTAGTTTAGGTGTGGCAACAGATGTATGAAAGGGAACACAAATTACCCATTTTCTCATGATTTAGGCAGCAAGTGTCCTGAGCCTTCTCAACAGATTACAGTAGATACAAGAAGTAGCCTCGTTTAGGGTCTTCAATTTTAAACAAATCAGAATAATTGTTTTCATCTGGTCTTGTTTGAATCTTCTAGTGTCTGGCTGGAAAAAATCAAATGCATTTTCCATATCAAGTGTGTTTCCAGAGCTTCTTGTAAAACATATAGTGTGGTATATGTTTTCCACCCTGTTACCTCCAATGCACTGCAAAGGACCGAAAAAAGTCAGTCATGAGATAAGGTGTCATGAGACAAAAAAACTGCACTGACAGATTTCATTTTTCAAGTTGTGCATGTCTTTAGATCTGCTTGTGTTTAAAGTTCATAAATTCAAATACATAGTTTTAGAAAACCTGTCGATATTTTTGTGGGTTTTTTCACATATTAACAGTCTTGCCAGGTACGGAATTTGCCTCATCGTATGCTGGTCTGCACCTCAGTTCCTACTACAGGAAAGCTGAAAATCAGTTAGTACAGGGAGGTGTAATGAGCAGTTCATCCACTTTCAAATACACCCCTCTCATTGCGTTTTGCAATGAATACATAGTGACAATAGTAGGAGCAAACCTTCAAGGTGTTATAGTGCTGCTTGTAGTATCAGTTCTCTCTATGTTCAGATTGTTGGGGATTTTTCAGCATTTCTTCGTACCCAGACTGTTCTTAGGGCCTTTTTCTTTATTTTTACCTCTCCCCTCTTTAAAGTGATCCTACTGTATTTCTCCTAGTTTGGAGAATTATCTGTCCTCAAGGTACCAACATGGTTTAGGGCTTTTTTTGCACTATTGTAACATTGTATTTTTCCTCTCCTGATATATGTGAGAGCTTTTTTAAAATTTCACTGCAGTAGTACTAATGTTCTCTGTAGAACTGCCCACCAAGACAGCAGGCAGCTCCATCCATTATAGCTCTTGTACCAACATTCACAGCATGGCTGGAAGCTAAGGGGGCACATCTGTCTCAAGTTCAAACTGTCAAGTGTCCTTGATAGTCAAACTGCTTTAAATATTTGAGATTTTAGATCTCTCGGATCCAAACTTTCCATATGTTTCATGCCTGTTCTTTGGGCATTTTTTTCTCCTTTTGCAGTCTTTCAAACTGTTGCATTTATCTGCTTCAGAATATCTTTAGTCTTAACCTTTTGAATGTGGGAGAAATCTGGATCTGGGGAGCAACTCTTCTTCTTTTCTTCCAGCTGTTTTTAATTTGGCTATAAATATAAATGCATTACTAATACACAGAATCTGCAAAAGATAATAATTGGTTTTTCCCCTCTCAAAGGCTGTTATCAGTGTACTGTGTCTTGGAACACTATGGATATTGCTTTAAAAAAAGTATTCTTCCCTCAGTGTGAGTTTCTTTTACCTTATCCTTTGTGTACTGTCAACTCATTTATACTTTCACTGGCTGTTTTCTGGTAGGAAATTGGTCCAATACAGTCAGGCAAAAGACACACTTTCAGCCAAATACTTCATACCTATCTACCTGGACAGATAAAATCCTATTGTTCGGGTACTTCAAAACATAAAAACAAGCAGTAGTGCTTCTAACAGACATGGGTTTATTTCTGGCTTCGTGGCAGTTTTTTGTTTCAGATTGGGTTTTTTTGCTTGGTTTTGAAAAGCAGATGTATGAGGTAGACATGTAACAATTTTGGTGCATTTTATACTTTTCATAGAAAGAAGTTTTGTCTTTTTCTGTTTTTCACAAAGTGTGCCACAGCAGACCAAGCTTAGATGAGATAGTATCTGAACTCTAATCTGCTGATCTGTTTCAAACCACGTATTAGTATGCATTCCCTGTTCACAGAACTTAACTGAGAGGACCTGAGTTGTTAGCTCAGTTGGCCCTGTAGGGAGGATTAATAACCCTTCAAAAGGCCAACTCAGTTCATAGAACATAGATGTCTTCTTATGCAGCTCTTGAGATGTATGCTTCACTAGTTATCTCCTGGTTCCATCTGTCAACCTCTAAATAAACCAAGGTCTTGCATTTTAGTCTGTTTATGGGAAATGTTGAAAATAGTGGCTTATTTCTTGCCCTGTGAAGGAGGAGAAAGACTTTTGCATCTTACTGGAAGGGAGACATTGGTTTTAATCTTTCAGAAAAAATGACATAGAATTAAAATCTAGTAGCCAATACCAAAACTGTCTTTGGCAGTGCATGCTATAGCACTTGAGTGCTGTACTACTGGGTGCCTCCTATTTATTGTGCGTTGAGTGGTCACCACTAATGTTTAGTATAAAAATAACTTTCTAAAGTTCTGACTTCATTTTTTTTAATTGGTTCTTTGGATTTCTACTTACCTTACATATCAATGAGATACTTGGGTTTGGAGGTACAAATATTTCAAATGTTTTTTTATCTTATGTTCATTGGAAGCTTTGTGACTTGATAATTGGTACTTGGTAGAGTGAAATTGGAGTGTACATTTGTAGTAGTAGCTTCTATTGTTGGCATTTAGAGAGGATGGACAAAATTAGTTCAGTCTACACATACTTGTTAAATAACACTTCAGTTTTGACATGGAACGCAAAATAAAACTTTAAAATGTTTCTAAACTGAAATTTATTTTCTCTTTTTGCTTCATATCACATTTCAGCTGTACTTTTAGGTCTTTCTTCTTAATGTTTGACATAATGTGTCAAAAAGTCTTTCATGTAGTGAAAGAACCCGTGCCACTGGGTCTGTTAGTTTTCCTTCTCTGCACTGTATCCATTTTGGTAGGATGACAGTGTTTAGAAGGCTTTAGCAAGTGTCTGTTAATCTGAAAACTACTTTCATTACAAGACAAGCTAAAGAGGAGAAAAGGATAGTGGGTTGTTGTTTGCTTAGGTTTTTTGGTTGGTTATTTTGGTTTTTTGAGGTTTTGAGGATTTTTTTTTCTTTTTTGTACAAAGGGGAGCAGCATGGGGACAGTAGTATGTAAAATAACAAAAATACAAGAGGCTTCTTAAAAATCTTTTTAGGTGGTCTTTGTACTTTAGCCAGTGGGCTGTTTTCCACGTTCTGCTTTTCTTTGGAAACAGTTGTCTCCAAGCTGACCTTGAGCCAGCAGTGTGTCCTTGCTTCCAGGAGAGTCGATGATATCCTGGGGTGCATCAGGACAAGTGTGGCCAGCAAGTCGAGGAAGGTGATCCTGCCCCTCTACTCGGCCCTGGTGAGGCCACACCTGGAGTGCTGTGTCCAGTTCTGGCCTCCTCAGTACAAGAAAGACAAGGAGCTACTGGAGAGGGTCCAGTGGAGGGCCACAAAGATAATTTGGGGTCTGGAGTGTCTCCTGTGAGGAGAGACTGCAGGAGCTTGGCCTATTTAGTATAGAGAAGAGACAACTGAGAAGGGGTCTCATTAACATATAGAAGTATTTCAAATGCCGAGAGGATGATGCCAGACTCTTTTCAGTGGTGCCTAGTGATGGGACAAGGAGCAATGGTCACAAACTAAAACACAGGAAGTTCCACCTCAGCATGAGGAAGAACTTCCTTTCATTGAGGGTGGCAGAGCATTGGAACAGGCTACCCAGGGAGGTCATGGAGTCTTCTTCTCTGGAAACATTCAAAAACCACCTGCACAAGTTCCTGTGTCACCTGCTCTAGGTAATTCTGCCTTGGCAGGGAAGTTGGACTGAATGATCTCCAGAGGCTCCTTGCAACCCTAACAATTCTGTGATTCATAGCTTCACAGCTGAAAGATTAAATCTGGAGCCAAATTTCATTTGAGTTGAGAATACAGAGGATGGCATACTCTTCCACATGACTGGGCAAAAAATTAGGTGTCTAAAAGGACTATGTGGAGTAGATTCCTGTAAGAAATATGCCTACAAAGTAGCAACAAGTAATCCTGTAAAATGAGGAACTATACATTTTTATTCACAAATCAATAGGCCTCCTTCAAAGGAAAAGTAATTTAAACTGAAAAAAAAACCTGGTGGCATGCACTTGAAATGTTTAGTCTTAAACCTAGTAAATTTAATGAACCTGCTGAAAATCTTTGAAGTCAGTAAAATTGTTGGGAAAGAGCTGCAAACAGTTTTTCTGATGTTGTTTCTTACAATTAGTTCTGGGGAAGCACTAATACAGACAATTAAAAAAATGTGTGTTGTAACTGACTTGCTGAGATTTCATGGAAGAAAGCTGCAGACAGCAATGCATTTGCCACAGTAGCTTTGGCTTTTCTGACAACATACTGGATATTTCCACTTAATTAATTTTATTGTGACGTCTTGTATCTATGATTTTAGATATTCATCTTTTGTTCAGTTGAACAGTCTGAGAATTGTTTTCAAAATATTTATTATTTAAGTTACCTCATCATAAATCACTTCTCTATGTGACTTTGGAAAGTTAGCCTTTTGTGTAAAGTTTTGAAAAAGTGTGTGGGCTAAACTTCCAATTTACAGAGGTGACCTTCACCTTAAATTTGTGCTAGTTATATAATCTGTGTTCTGGGATATGTAAGCTGTTAGGAAAGTCCTTCAGCTGTCCCCTAATTGCATATCAAAGTGAGACTTACCTGTGTACAATTCTCTTTCACCACAAAATGTTCCTTGATGGACCTTTCTTTAGTGGAGTAGCTTTTAAAATTACTCTTCAAGGAGGTTTTTCATTCCTTAATTGCTTTGTGTGAAATACAAAAAAGTTTACTCTCTGGACTCCTGCTGGATACCTGGGATAGAGACAAGACCTGCTGATATGTAAAACACTGCATTTGTATAAGACCATAACATGAGCTTTCTTCCAGATCTGATAGTAATAGTACTGCTGGTCTTATTTTTATATACTTAATTCAAGTTAAAAAAAAAAAAGAGAATACACATACTTTAGAGGTGTTTTTTTTCTACTTTTGTATGTTAGGCTAAGTGCAACCTGAAATGCATGTGTTGTATCTGTATTTTATCGTGGTTGTTTATTTATAAAAAACAATTCAGACAGCAAAAACTATCATCATGTAAAAATGTCCCTTCATAGCAATTATTACACTTGCAGCAATTAGATGCAAGAAAAGATGGACATGCAGCTTCTGCTGAGTAAATGTATTATGGGTTATATACTGTAGGTAGAGTATTTCATAGGTTGAGGTCCTGGGTTTTTTTGTTGTTGTCGAATGGATGGGATTCACATAACTGGCTTTCACTAAAATTTTCCTTCCTTCTTGACCTCTCCTGTAGTCAGCCCTTGTACCTCCCCACTGATATGTTTCTGGAGAGGTCATTGGTTTGGGGATGTGTGTGTTTTAATTTCTTCATAGCCTTAAATGGTCAAAGTCTACCAGACTTTTTTAGTCGCTTATATTGAGATTTAGATGTTATCATACCACGTGTATGTGAAGGGTTCTCTAGAATTCTCTCTGACAGGTTGAGTTATAAGTGTATGGAATAATTTGCCCACTGCTGTTCTGACTTAGGCCATTGTATAGCAAAAGCTGGAGATTTTGTCTTGAATGGCTGTAATAGTCCTTTCTTGCATCTGCTGCACGGAAAGTATTTTCTTTAGTAACAGTCTCATCTGCTGTATTTTAGGTCATTGATTCAGTGCAAAATCAAGAAAACACAGTTTTCTGAGTAACTTTAAAAGCTCCAGTAAACCGTCTACCCTGTTACAACAGGATTCTCTTAGAATGTAGGATCTTAAAAGTCATTGGCCAATTTGTTTCAGAACCTGAAGCCTGTCAAGTTATCTAAGCAAGCTTAGAAATGGAGCACTATTTGTTAAATTCCATGCTCTTTGTATGAGTTACTGAGTAACAAATTCAGGCTTTAATTTTCCAGAGCCTCTTCCTGCCTCTCAGGACACTTGCTGTGAAGTTCAAACATTGTTTTCAGGCTGGTGAGGTAATTCCTAGTGTACTCTCCGCTGCGGATGCACATCTGTTAACTTGTACGGGAATTATGCCAAATTCCACTTAAGTTCACAAGTACTTTTGTATTATTGATTTTAATTGGTTCCCCACAGTTGCAGGTGCTGAAGTGACCAGAATGTGATAAAAGTACAGCCCACACAGATATTCACTGTGGTCTGTATCTTGAGCCTTGATTTCTAAGCTAAATTGAAGTGAGATTTTCTTCAGTGTGCATAAATGCTTACAAGGTGATTTTAAAGTATCCTGTTCAGCAAAGTCTGTGTAGGATGCTGCCTTCCTTTTAAGGAAAAGAAAGCAAAGAAGATTGAAGGTTTAGATGATCCAGACAAATAGAGTGAACTGAAATTCTCAATCACCAAATACTGTCCAGTTAAGAGACAAAGCTCTATCACGCCAGGACAAGGTGAACTACCAATGTAAAATGCTCTAGGTCAGGATCAGCAGGAACTTTACACTAATTGAGAGGTCCCCAATGAAGATTTTGGTGTCCAGGTTGTGAGAAATTCATCCTTCTTCCCTGGGACCTGGCTGGAATATCTATTATCTTTCCCTACAGTAATCCTGCTTTGGTAGATCTGCCTGAGCACCATCCTGTCCTCTCAGCTAGGTTTTAACTAAAAGCATACACACAGTAAATCTGCTGGTTTTAACTAGAAATACCTAGAGTCCTCAAATGCAGCTGACTGTGTGCAGGAAAAAGGAGGTGGGAAAAGTTTGAAAGTTGGCTGCTTTGCAATATAAAGTAGTAAAAAGCAATTCAAACAAAACCTGGAAGTTCAGTCATCATTCTGGAAGTGAAAATGTGTTTAATAAGATTCCTTTCCAGATATTTGCGGTTAAGCAAAAGCTTTCTCTCTGGCGACAAAATGAAATCTGCCATTCTTGCCACTGTTACCTACATCTGTCTATATAACTGCCACTACGAAAAGCAGTTGCCTTGATATCAGTAACTTAAACTATATTACTGTAGGATTTGAAGAACAATTTAAGCAAGCTATTAATTTAAAACTGAAAAATTTCTATATTTCTAGCTTTAAAATTTTGATAGAAATGAACGATGAGTCTTCTGTAATGTATATAGATGGATGATGGGGCTTCAGGCGTTTGAATAGTCATAAAATCTGGTTTTAAGGACAAGTATTTACATGGTTCTATGAAAAGTAAATATCACTAGGTGAAAAAAAAGGCAGGGCACTCTGCCTATAAGCAGCAGTTTGTTATTAATGCAGTCAGTGGTATGTTTGGAAAGCGTACAGGCTCTCACTTCAATTACCACAACAATTTATGGTGTCATACACATGAACAAAAAAAGTATTTTTTCATTGCAACTCAAAGCAATCTTTTTTTTTTTAATTTAAAGGCACCTGAAAACCCTTTTGTCTAGTCCTTTATCTTGGGAAGATATAGTACATATCTTAACCTGAAATTCCAGGTTAACTGATTTTTTAATACTTGATTTTTCTTTTACTGTTCAACAGATAAAGATAACTTGCATGTAGAAAGAAAATTTGTTACTTACATAAAACTACATTTTGAAGAATGTATGAATATACGTTAATTAAGAGTAAATGTATTTCATACATTTTTATCCTGAAGCATGAGGCTGGCAACTTGTTAAATGCAGTGATGCAGTAGAGCTGATTTAAGCGGACAGATGATGCATATTGTTATCTGAACTGTTGGGAAGGGCTGTGGGAAAACTGGTATGTGTTTAGACTTAGGAGTAGTTTGCCTCTTTTGTATCTGAAAGCTTCTCTTTTTTCCAGTTTGATGTCAAAACATTATGCTGTGCCTAAAGAAACAGAAGGAATTAATGTTTGCTTATACTGCTATGTATTTAGGGCCACTTACATCCTCATGTCCTATTTGGCAAGTGGAGAAGGTGGGACTGTGCTGCTTGTCCCTGCTTTCAGTTCCTTAGATGCCAGATGGTGAGAAAGCAGCACTGTCAAATGAAGGAAAAAGGAAATATGGGCAAAAATAGGGATGCCATTCTGAGAAGTCAGGCCTCAACTTCTGAACGTTTTGACACATGGCAAGCCTTGACCAGCAAGCGGGAATTTAAACCTGCCCCAATTTTAGCTTTTGTTTATTTTCAGTGAGGCTAGCTGTCTTTTGCTGCAAACATATCCTTTCTTTGCTCGGTACCTAAAAAACATTAATCCTGGAAGCAGCAACATAAGTCTGAGTTCTTTTTACCACAGTCTTCTCAGAGCACCTCTTTGTATTATAGATAGTTGAGGTCTATGAACGGTGGCAGGTGTGCAGGAGGTAATAGTTGGGCAATCGCAGGGGGAAGGCTCAAAGTTCTAGAATTAATTCAGACTGCACATTAAATCGGTATGTGTTGAAACTGTTCTGAGGAAACATGAAGCACTACAAGTTTTGGTGCTCAAACTCAAAGCTGGAATTGATACGTAGCAAAACTCGCGACCATCATGAGAAGCCAATTGCAAATAGTTTTTCTAAAATTCACATGGTGTACTAAGACAGCTTCATGTATCTGGTCCTTATTCCTCAATACCTAAATAAGTCAGAATGCACCTGTTTGCTCCATCTTAATTCTCAGCTTTATTTTTCTGATTGTCTGAAAGTTCTGGAAGTTGCTTGCCAGGATCGTACTTAGCTTGTGGGACCATGTGACCTGAACAGTAGTAGTTTGAACTACCTTGGAGCCTTGCAGAACAGAGTAATACAAACTTCTACTATCATAAGGGTTAAGGGGATATGATTCAGTGTCCTTTCCCCTGCCTAGTCCTCATTTCCTTGCTTTAGGAAGAAAACGGGGAGGGTAAGATTTTGAAATGGGGGGGAAACAACTGTAAGGTTGTTTAAGTGACAGAAGAAGAGCTGCTCATGTTGAAGGAATAGAGATAGATCATCTTTTCTTGCCTTTTGCTTTGGAGTTACATAGGTGAGAATAGCAAATGGGGGTCAGTCCTCATAGATATATCTTAATGTTGTCTTTTCTTTGAGCCATTGTACTTTGACATTTGAAAGAAAACCCAAGAAATATTTCTTTCTCAAACTTCTGGGGCATTTCCACAAGTTACTTGTGCTTTGTCCTCTGACTCAAGAAGTCCAACATTGCAGAATTGAGTAGCAACTGGAGAGAGATACAAAAAAGTCACTATTTTTTCCATGATCAAAAACTGAAGATCCTTAGGTGTCCGTGCCCATGGCAGGGGGCTTGGAACTAGACGATTTTTAAGGTGCCTTCCAACCCAAACCATTCTATGATTGTATGAGAAGATCAGCCTAACTGGTAGCCGTATCATACCAGCATTGTGTATGGGACTGTCAAGTTTAGTCAATGAGCTATTTGCAAGTTTAAGAAATAGTTGTTTCCTTGGTGGCTAGGAATGAAGAGACTTGCAGAATGAGAATTAGGTGTAACTGAACAAACAGAAATTTAGAGGGAAAAGACAGCATTTCAGTATGTAGCTCTCAAGAACTGGAATGTATAGAGGAGTATCTCTGCCACAATCTGTTGATAACTCTTTTTCTTAAGAACTGGCTTGGGAAGAAGAAACATTTCTGACACAAATTCTAAGTACGAAACTTCATCTATTTCCTAATAAAATCTGTATTAGCTTTTAAATAATATTTTTAGTTAAAATGTACTCCTGCTTTTAGTTTTGCTCTCTTTGTTCTGTCTGAATCAAAAGCTGTTAAGGGAACTCCTGGCTGCTTGTAGACTTAGTCTCAGTCTGAAAAGAAGAGTTCTGCTTTATGAGAACTTTAGGAGTTGCTACCATAAAGATAGGAATGATTCTACAAGATGGGAATGGTTAAATTCTGGATTCAGTGACCGTGAAATCACATCACACTGCCAGGGTATTGAGTTCAACATTTTCTTCATCAGAGACCTTTTTTTTTTTGAAAGGCTGCCTTGAGTGCATTCTAAGGATTTTTCCATCTCTAGTTATTACGAGCCAGTTTGAAGAACTGTGCACAGTTGTTTCCTTGTGAACTGATGGATGAGTATCCACTGCACAGAGTTTGATATACAGCTAGATCATGGTATGACATTTAATTGGTAAATACTTTTGAATTGAACTTCACAGATAGCAGTGCCTTCAGAGTACTTCTCAGGCCTACTCAGGTGTGGTGACACAACAGCAATAAAAGTTAAGACTGTTTAATTTATCAGTCTGTACAGTGCCCAGATAAAGCAAATCCTCAAGTCACAATGTGAAGAGTTGCAGCAACCACTGCCTGCTTCAAAGCCTTGTGCTTTCAAATTTCTTCCTTCAGTAGTTATTTCAGTTATTCAGTACACTAGAAATACATCACAAAATGACCAGAAATTTTGTAAGGCATTTGTCATAAGATGCGTAATTACCTAGAATTTGAGTTATTAAATGCATATAGATCTGAATTTAAAGAAAAATAAGTAAAAGTTTATGGTGGATTGGTATAGAGCTGTCAGACTGTTTCTCAAGGCCAAGTCTTGTGCAGTTGGTATTTAAGGTATTGGTTTTCAGTTTATGTTTTTCATTCAAGTAAAGTCACTTTAGAGGAGTAAAAAAAATAAAGAAAGTACATTCTGGGCAGCAGATGAGATGAATTGTAACTCCATGACAGTTTATAACTTTGAATACAGCTTTCTGTGTATGAGGAGCTGTATTGATTTCCTGCTTAAGCTGCTGGACATGCATGTGGGGACTGGATTCTAAATGAGGTCTGGAATTCAAATACTTTTGTTTCCATGTGTTCCAAATGATGAGAACAATAACTTTTCTGACTCTGTCACAATATTCTCTAAAGCTAATTCTGATCTATTTCTGCCTTGTATTCTCTGGTCTGATTTTGAAGTGAGTATTTCACTTAAATGCATGCCTCTCAGGCTTTAAATACATCTGTGAAACTTTATACTGCAACCTGTTTTTATTTATGATGCAAAATGGTTAATAATGTCTTCAATCCCAGAAGAAATAGTGCTGTTTCTGACTCATCAACTTTTGGTTGCGTGTTAATCTAGTGTTAAAAACAAACAAAAACCACATAGAAAGAAATGGACAAGTCCAAAAAAGTGACAAAACCAAACCTCACAATGTCTTCCATCATAAATTGCTGTAGTCAATTTCTCACACATTTTCTTACTTCACTGATAACTATATGTTGCTTTAAAAGAAGAATTCTTATTTCCATCTGTGACACACAGAAATGCCATATGAACCTAGCATTTATTGATGGGTTCCAATTAAATGTATTTTGTCCACGCTGCTACAGCTTCTTATTTTGAAGGCATAGTGTTACAATTTTAAAAAAAGGCAAAGCAAACAAAAAAACCACTTAAAATTAAAGCATAACTTGAATATTGCCTTCTATTAAGGTAGGTAATGATTGTGTAAAATCTTAGCAAAAATTCCTAAATGATTTGTCAGAGAGGGAATGTGTCTAGGTGTATGTAATTGCTTCCACATTTTTTCATTTTTTAGAAAATACTTTTTACATGTTGGCAAGGTAACTCCCACTCAGTGGCTGGTGAAGTGCTCTAGTTTTTTAAGCAACATAATGAGCAGCTAGTGAGGATGGTTTTCCTGACTGCCAAAGGGTTTCTCAGAGTTACAGTGACTGCCATATTACTGTCAAGCTGTCATGGACTAAGTGATGATTTTAAAGCGTGTTTGGTGGGTTCAGGGGTAGCTGGTTTTTGAATGCTATAGAAATGCAAGTTGTTTCCTAGAATACTAAGACACGAAAGGTGAAATGCAACTAGATCTGTTTGTACAATAATCATGAGTGTGAGATGTAAAGGAGGAACTGCTGTTTTCCCAAGGAGGATTGTGTCATTTGGCTTAAGACTGAATTTCTGCCTAAGGTGACTGACATACCCAAGATCCTTGTAAGTTCCTCCGTAGAAGAGTAGCCCTCTTGGCTTCTCCCAGAGTTACTGTGTGGTGGATGATACAGAAACAATCATCTAATCAAGATGCTTTTATAGTTCATCACTAACAGGCATTTTTGGGAGGTGATGAAGTTTGGAAATGTAATGTGTATCTTTCGCTAGTACAGAGCACTAATGGCTCCAAATGAAGACAAAGCTGCTGTTCATTGATTATTAAAAGTGCTGTGTAGAGAAGTTTGGAAAAGTAGATTTTGGCTACGTCAAACGAACCAATTTCTGGAGATGCTGAGATTAGACACTTAGTGTTTCACTATCATCTGTAAAATTTGGTATTCTCACCTTGAAAGATGTAATGACCCCTGTTTTCAAGCGCACTAGAATGTATGTCGTGTAGAAGCCTTCAGAACAATGAGAAGTTTGCTGTATTAAAGTTTAAGGCTATGCATTTCATAACTGGTTATCCATGAGATTCTGAAGGGGAAAAAACAAGTGTTTGATCACACAGTCATTCTGTCTAGTGCTTCCTACTGTCAAACCCTTTGTTTTGTAGTGCAGCTAGTGTTAATTATATATGTGACCTACATATAGTATGCACAATATTTTCTTTTTAATACATGGCTGATTTAGCAGTAGATCATTGTCCATTTTGCATGGAAAGAGAATAATCCACAGGCCATAAAAGTTGTGCCACTCTTAAATAGCCTTCAATTAGTACTGCTTTGTAGAAGATATGTGAAATGTGGTCTAGTAGAATGCTGTGAAGTATTTCAAAGTGATCAGTGGAGCTGACAAAAAAGACATGAATACATACAAAGAGTAAATTTAGAGAAGATAGGCACATAAGCTTGTACAGCTTTTGAGTTTGTTTCCCACTCAGTGCTGTGTAGACTTGCGATAGAAACAGAAGCTGTATATACCCTGTAGGTATAGATAAGTTTCCTGACACCCCTGCTTTATTAGGATTGTTACGTTTGGATGCATGGGCCATTGAGCAAGCAATGAATCTTTAATACTAATCTCACTTCTTAGTAATATCAATCTTTGCATTTAAATAGTCATTCTGGTCTAATTTTGCTGCTACCTTTCAGATACAGCACTGATCTTCTGTGCTCTGTACTATTTGATGTAAGATTCTAAATCACATACTGCACCATGCACCAGTTTGGCTCTCAGTGCTTCCACTGTCAGTGCGGAGATTTCTGTCAATCTGTTTACTACATTCTTGTCAATAGTCTGATCAGTATACTGAGTCCATAGTCTGATCAGTATACTGAGTCCAGCTGTGCTTTCTGTTTCAAGGTAGCCTCTTAAAAACAATTACCTGCCTTGTGGAATGCTAGGGGGTTTTTTGTTTGGTTTTGGTTAGGGGTTTTTTTTTTAACCTACTAAAATTGCCTTGGAAATCAATTTTCTATTTATCGAGCTTAGTTCTGATAAAGGTGTTTGGACTTTCACAGGCACACACAGAACTGAAAACTTTTAAATCTGAGATGTTGAAAAGAGCTTTTCATATTAATCTGCCTTTGCTAATCTGTTCCAAAGTACATTTAACATCAAGATGCTGATCTGTGCATTTTAAAATTTTCGTCATAAGAACCAATATTAACTTTTTAACTTCATGGAATGATAAGGTATTACAGTATTTACTTACTGTTTAATGATGTCCCTGGGTGCAGAAGTGCATGCAGCGTACATTTTCAGAGTGGGAAACCTCTTACTTTTCCTGGTTATTTGGGCAAATGGGGTGCACAAAAATAAGCAGTCTTGCTGTTTAAGTCTTGATTATTTTAGAAGCTTTTTTTAACTGTCAGCATCTAAAAGCAGAGAAAAACGACTTTCCAGTAATACCCTTATTTGGTGGACCATATGGATAACATTATTTTTGGAAAGAGTTTAAGTAGAAAAAAGATAGATGACACACCAGCTTTAGTAGATTATGCAATACAATGATTATACGAATTATTTCTTCACAGAAAGTGGAAATCTGTTTGGGAATGACTTAACATACAGCAACAGATAAGTAACATGCAAACAAAATGCACATTTGACTACAGAAAGTGTCTAAAGCTGCTTATAGAACTTTCATGGAGTTAAACTGATTGAAAGAATATTTTTTTAGTGAAAATATCTAATGCAGGAAATCAATTTTCCTGCTGTTGAAAAGTTAGCCTTATTACTTACTCTTTGAAAACCCAATTCTGATTTAATGATACACTGATTTGAGCATTTATATTGCCTTTTTTATTTTTTGCAAAATCAGATCAGTCTTCCTTGTTCATGGTTTTTAACATACATTTTTTTAATAATAAGTAATACCATTCTTATTTATGGTTGTTGTTTGTGGTACCTAATATTTGGAAAGGGAGATGTTAAGCAAACTTTGGTTGATTTGTTCTTATACCTATGTTTTTCACAGACTGTTGTCTGACTTGATGGATTCACAGTGTAGTAAATGCATATACCTGTGTCTCTTGACTGGGAATCAAATGTCACAAATGTTGGTAGTCATACAAACATGACCTACATGTGCCATGTTGTGAAAAGACTGGAAAAATGTTTTGGTTTTTTTCAGTCAGCAACATGAAGTTCAGTCTAAAGTAACAGGTTTTTTTAATAAGGTGCATATACTTACATGGTCATATGGTTGGGGGTTTTTTTCCTTCTCTGTTTCCTAAATTGAGAAGACGAAAAAGAAATTATTACTACTCAGTGCTGAATATGAGAAACTTAAGCAAATTAGCATGGGAAAAAGAGAACAGTAAGGTAATTGATGGTGCACCTCTCCCATGAGGAAAGTCTGAGAGAATTGGGTTTGTTCAGCCTGAAGAAGAGAACGCTTTGGGATGACCTAATTGCAGCCTTCAGTACCTGAGAGCCTGCAAGAAATCTGGAGAGGGACTTTTTACAAGAGCATGTAGTGACAGAACAAGGGGAAATGGCTTCACACTGAAAGAGAGTAGGTTTAGGTTTGATATTAGGAAAAAATAGTCTTTACTGGGAGGGTGATGAGGCACTGGAACAAGTTGCCCAGAGAAGTGGTGGACGCCCTGTCACTGGTGGTGTTTGGGACAGACTGGATGGAGTTCTGAGCGACCTGGTCTAGTGACAGCTGTCCCTGACCATGGCAGGGAGATTGGAACTGCATGGTCTTTAAGGTCCCTTCCAGCCCAGGCCGTTCTGTGATTGTAAGAATGAAATGGAAAGACCTTTGTTGTAATTCTGGATTTTTTTACAGGATGTTGGTAACTTAAGTTGATAATGGCTAAAATATATCCAATTTTAAATAGTAGACAGCTTGTTTGGCATCTTACCACCATTCTGACAATAAGGAATGTGCTTTTCAGTATGTTATCCTGGAAAGAGGATGTGTTCTACTGTCAGAATTGGTGACATGTATTTGCTTCATGGGACATTGTAGAAAATGCACCAGCAAAACAGCTACTGATAAGTGAAGTAAACAGCATGTGTCTGAATCACAAAGCCCATTCCAGTTATATGTTTTTTATATGTTCAGTGACGAACAAGAAACCCGCTCAAGCATCTATAACAAAGGTGAAGCAATTTGAAGGCTCTACGTCATTTGTCAGGAGAACGCAATGGATGCTCGAGCAGCTTCGCCAGGTCAATGGTATAGACCCTAATCGGGTGAGTTTGAACAGTTCTAGAAAATGAAAATTGAGCTCTTACTTAACTGATTCATGAACCAGGCATTCTTTCTCTATTCAAAAGGCATCTGGAAATAAAAGATACAGGTTTGAGTGCAGATTCTCGAAAAAGAAATAACTCAGTGGAATATGCGAAGTAAATTTTAATGGGAAACAGGGGAGGAGGCTAAAACTCACTCATATGGGGTTTTTTCTTCTTGTCTTTCCATACTTTTGTTGCTACTTTCTCTTTTCTTTGTGAAGAGCAAAGTAAGAGCTTTGTTTGCTTCAGCTATAGGCCTCTTGTGGTCTACTTTGGCATGCAGCTGTGGTGTGAGAGAGAGAGCAATAGGTAGAAGTAAGAACAGAAGAGGTTACTGAGGTTCAAGTTTGTGAAATCTTGTGAATCCTGCATTTTTTCTAGGACAGTTCTCTCCTCAGATATTTCAGCATTTCTTATCTTATGCTACAAAGTGTGGTACTGTCCTTTAGCTGCAAATGGCAAGTGAACACTGATTTAAATAAAAAACTACCAAAAATAAAACAAAAAAATCAACCCTATATTAAATAGTTGTGGAATTATTCCTTTAATTTGGACTAGACAGCCCAGCTTGAGCTATCTCAAGACAAAGTTGTACTAATGTGTAATAGGCTTATGAATACAATTCTCCAGTAGTAAAACAACATAATTAGCAGTTAAAAATGTGGCTCATATTATGTGCTCACAATGTGATTTAGGGTTCTTTTTATAGCAAAATATTTTTGTGACTAATTCCCTTGGTTTTTTCAAAGTTGTTCTCTGATCAGCCACCTGAGCGTCTTAACTATGGTGTACCAAATTCTGTTACTACTCAAGTCTTGGTTAGTACCTAAGTACCTAGTATCAAGTCCAGTTACTACCTAAAGTCTTGGTACAAAAAAGAAGCCCTTGGCCACTGCTCTATGAAATGCAAGGAGTGGAATTATTTTTCCTCTGGAAGGAACTATGAAAGCAAGAGGAATGACAAACAGATATCCCATGAGTTTTAGGCCCTTTTACAGCATCTGCCATGCAGCTATGTACATAACAGATTGAAAGTCCTACCAAGCTCTTAAACTTAGAAATGTTTCTTTCAAACTCTTCTCCCTATGAATTCCTAGTGTCATCAGTTGGAAAAGAACATTTACTAGATTAAATTTCAAAACAATTTTTAGCAAATATAGCTAAATAGGTAGCACTACTTCTTGCATAAAATCCTTTTATTTTGGCAGCTGGTGCTGGTATACCTGCACTTCAGTTTGTTGTGGGAGTGGTCGTTTGTTCATGTTATCCTGAGTCCTTTGCAACACTTTATGAAAATGCATTAAATACAATAACTAGGACTTGTTATTTGCTTAGCTTATTTGTTTGGTTGAGCGTGGAGAGCAGAACCACATATTCTATAATATAGTGTGACCGTAGATTTTGTGTTGAGAGGCATAAATGCTTGCATAATGTAGAAGACACAAGTAACTATATATCTGTAGATAGCAAGGGTTTCTTATGAGAATTTGATCTAAATGTTTTGATCTAAATTTTGTTTTCAGATGTTTTTGTCATAGCTGACTATTCCTCATTAAAAATAACAATAAGAAAAAAACTTCCTGCCTGTCTGGACTTTTACATCCAAAAATATGCAATAATACCAGGATGGTTATAAGTTGCATGACCTTTCTGCTTTTTGCAACACAGTGCATTTTAAAAAATATCTTTCTCCAAATCATTTCTAAAACTGGAATAATAGCAGTGTGGTTTTTTTTCTTCTAGGATTCCCCAGAATTTGATTTGCTATTTGAAAATGCGTTTGACCAATGGGTAGCAAACACAGCTTCAGAAAAATGCACATTCTTTCAGGTTCTACATCACACTTGTCAGCGATACCTTACAGACAAGAAGCCAGAATTTATCAACTGCCAATCTAAAATTATGGGAGGTAAGTGAATCAAATCTTAATACTTTGCAATTGGACATGAAATGATTTGCATGTGGTTTATTCTGTGTTCAGATAAGCTTGCAGCCTAATGACATCTTGAAATCATGGGTCTCAACATGCTAACTTAGCAGTAAACTAGGCTTCAGTATTTCTCCATCAAGCACCACTTCACACTCTTGTTACCTTTTCATTCCTGGTTTTCGGTTCTGAAGGTTACAAGCCCTGCCCACCTTGTGAGAAGTTGTTCCCCTCCCTCTTTTTAAGCAACCTTGACTTTGATTTGTCTCTTTGCTTTTGTTCATCCCAAAGTGTTTCTGGGTGGCCCAAAACATCAGCTAAAAGCCTCTTCTGCATCCCTCTTTCCTCACAAGTGGAAGCAAGTGGCTGCATGATGCCTAGTTTTCAGCTGGACTTAAACCACGGCACTTTCATAATTCACGTATCTTAAGGTGAATTTCCAGGATTAGATTTAAAAATACCTGGTTAGGTAAAAAAAAATGTGGTCAATATGTGAAATAATCAGTATTGACAATCTACTTCCTGAGTAACAAAACCTGTTTTGGGAGGATTTTCACATACTTCACGAAGTATTCTTTAGAAAAATAAATTGTTTAGTTATTCCTAGTTACTCCTTTAGTCTGAAATTTCTGAAAATAGGCTCTTTCTTTGTGTGCTCTAAACCGGAACACTTAAAACTTTTACACCTTCCGTGTTCAGTGGGAATAAAAATTTGCTTTTCTCAATGAGCCCACAAAATTATAAAAGAGAAGTGCAAGCTGACTTGAGATTCCATTTAGTTGGGGTTTTTTTCCCCCTCAATAGGCATGGCTTATAAGTATAGGGAGCCTTACTCTTTTTTTTTTTTTTGGTGGAAATTCCTCCCTCATACATCTAGAATATATTCCTGTATGTTACTATGAGAAGTATTATTTTGTGCAGATCTTTATATGTTCTTTTATTCTCACTGTTATTTTGTCACTTTCCTCTAAAACACCAAAAATAAACTTGAAGGGAGAAGCCATCTCCAGTTTGGTGCTTTCATTTTAGCTACTGAAACTGCTAACAGACACAGATAACTTTGTCAATCAGTAGTTTTCTTTTAGTGTCTTCTCAAACTAAGAAAAAATGTGCAAAGTTTCTTTTAAGTGTCTTCTGTCATTCTTCCTTTTCCACATTAATAGGATTTCCTTTGTTTTCTTTTTGGTATGGTGGTGAGGAGGGAGCTGCGGTAATGGGTGAAGATATACTCTACAATTTTTCTATTTCATATGTGAAGTCTCACGTTGGTTATCAGTTTGCTCATGTTTCTCACTTCCATCCTTCCTGTAAATAAGTTGTTATTAATAAACCACCACATATTTCGCCTTTGAACTTGTATTATTCTTCTGAGCTTGACCTGTCCAAAATTGAGTTCCTGATTCAACTAACCCAGTTATTAACTTTATCCTAAATAAGTGTCATCACAGTAGAAAAAAAATTGCCGCTGAGGTTCATAAACATATGTTTAACTTCTACTTTTTCGACATACGCTAGACCGTACCATGTCCTGTGAAGCATACCCACATTCTCATACCCACATTTGACAACTTCCTGGATAAAGGGGGAGTATTCAGTAATCCTCTGATAACAAATGGTGACCATTTCCATATTCCTTGCATGTAATTCTGACTGGGCACAAATCTGGTCTGTGTGTGTACACACACACAGTGCCATGTAGAGACGCCTTATAGGGACTAATAAATCTCATGGATACAGTGGTTCTGCTGTTCTTCACACTATTGACTTTTTCCTCACACTGGGTGATACATTCCCTGTGGGTAGGTTTAAATTTGACAGAAACTGTAAGAACTGTAAACCAAGTAATAGCTGACCCCAAATTTCAGTGACTTGCTGTGTGAGCCTCACTGAGCCAGCTGTGTGTATCAAAACCCATTATGTCCAAAACCTGAAATACCAGGAGATGTTTTTTGGAAGATGTGGTGAAATGTGTTGTTGATCTCAAATTCATCCTGACTAAAGAAAATAAGGTCCAAATGTAGCTAAGCAAACCAAAAAACATACACCTGAAAATATAGCTTGAAATTTATTATATCCAGTTGAGTATTTACAACTTGGATTTTTTTGTTGTTACTGTTTTGTTAGTGTATCTTGCTAACTAGTCAAAGCAGTACATTCAAATAATACTTAAATCTTAGTGTGGTCAGATTTCAGATGAGGCTTGTCACTTCATCCCCTCAACCAAGGTAAGCATAACATTTAAAGTGATATTCTTGTGAACTTTCTGTAGATGTGAAAAGTAATACTTTTTCTTTTGAATGGTTAGCTAGTTTAACTTCTAATACTCTACAAAATTTTTAACAAATAAATTATTAGAATATATGTATGCATACACGCACGTGCTTTCGTAAGTTGTTATATAGCTATGCACATTATATGTATAATGTAGATCTTGTAGCTAACGCATATTTTCAAAAGCAAAAAAAAAATTGCAACCAAAGAACAATTTTTCCCAAGCGGAACTGAAGATAAAAGAACTTGAAGGGCTTGTTTACGAGCCTACTTACCTTATTGAACCTTGTTCCTTCCTAAAGGATAAGAGTGAAGAAAGTGAAATTCATGCTGCTCCTGTTTCTGCAGGAAGTGCTTAGGAGCTTAGCTTTAAGTAAATAAGGGTGTTCCTGTGGAACTCTAGACCCTCTTCATGGCCTTCCTCCTTTTACCTCCTTTCTCTCTTACACACACACACGGATGCACACACACTTCCCCTTATAGGCCAGAGCCCTGCCACTGACTCTTCTTCCACAGAATCATTTTTTGTCTTATTTTCATTTGAGTGTCATGTAAGTATAGTCTGCAGAGTTAAACAGGCTAGACTGTTCTCTTTAACTTGATTAATGACATCAGTACTTGCAGCAATAATGAGAACTGACTGAAGATGTGGGTGCTAATTCTGAGAACAAAAGAACAAATTCAAGTTTAGGCAGACTGTAACAAGATTCCTCCATTTAGTGTCTTACACTAAATATTTCAAGTTTGTCTTTTGTTTAGAATTTAGGTGAGCCCTCTCCATAGTTTACGTGCATTCTGGATGTTATGGTGGAGAAGAAAGGCAGGCTGTGGGGCTAGAGGGCTTTTTTTGACTGAGGTAGGAAATATTTTCCTCTTATATACCTTTATAACATATAGGTTCTGATACTGGAATGTGTCTGATTTGGAGTATCTTTGGGTTATGTTATTATTTGGTGGCCATGTTAGGTTGTATTGCGTTTACATCAGTAATATAAAAAGCAAAGTTGGAGATGGCTGGTGTGCGGAAATTTCATCACTTAGCGGTTGTGTTCGTTAGAACAGCTTGATTCTTGACATAACATTAAACTGACATTGAGGATGCAGTTGACTCTCATTTCTGGATAGAACTTTGAGATACAGCATTTGAAGCTCTTAGAAGATTAACTCTGCGCCTGTAATAAAGAACAAACATTTGCTGCCACCTTTAGATGCATATTGGAAATGCATTTGGTTTTAAGCTTTGTCCTACCTATGTGCATTGGTATTTAACAGTTGTTCTGCTGAATTAATCGAAATATTCTTGGAAACCCAAAATGATGACATCTTTGCCCTTGTAACCTTTTCTGTAGGACACCTCAGAGGAGTTACTAATGAATCATTCTTTTTTCCTCCAAGAATAACATGCCAGTGCAGGAATAGTAATGAGTACTTTTTCCATACAATATTACTCATCTTGGCTTAGCACATTTGAGACCTGCTAAGTGCATGGTGGTGTTTACCATACTGAGCAAGATTAATGACTGACTAAAGGAGATGAACTAAAACTTGTGTTAGGAATTGCTCTGAGCATCCTGATCTAGTGAGTGGCATCCCTGTCCATGGTGGGGGTTTGAAACTAGATCATCTTTAAGGTCCATTTCAACCCAGGCCAATTTATGATTCTGTGAATTAGGATGGGAAAAAAGAAAATCGTTGCCTTCCCTCCTGTCAAACACCTGGTAGTTGGTTGTTCATTTCTGTTCTTACCTGATAGTCATTGAAAAAAGTGTGTATTTGAACATACTATTCTTGCAGACATTCACTTGTAAATTAATTCTGATGAAAATTAATTTGACCCAAAAAAATCCTAAAAAAAACCCACAAAAACTTAAAAAAAAAAAAAAAGACAAATTATCTGCTATATATGTTATTTTGGTGGTGTTTTGCTGATTTGAAATGACCAATCAGATTTAGCCATGTTCCCATTCAGAAACAACAAATTTTTTGCAGTTGATTTAGGTATTTCTTGCCAACGTATACCAAATTAAGACACTCTGTTATTGTCATTTTAGAGATTAAAACATTAGAAACTAATTTTCTGCTGCCAAAGACCATTTCAGGTACTTTCTTTTATGGCCTGCATATTCATGTTAAGATTAATTCTGCTTTGCGATTTTATTTAACTGGATGTATTTTAGTGATCTTAAGCATAAAAGCCATGTGTTGAGATTAGAATGGATAGGAATAGTTGAGATCTTTTTCTGTAGAAATTTGGCATATAATCAGAGCTCTAAATTAATTTTCTAAAAGGGGAATCTTGTAGAAAAAAAGTACATTATGTTCTTGCAAAATCTGTAGGTATACATAAATTGAGAAGGGACATTTATCATCATAAAAGTTGGTTCCTTTTTTTTATCTGTATAACTCTGAGACAAGGTAATGTAGAAAGCATTAACCAATATATTTGCTTGGCTTTCTGAAGATTGAAGGTCTAAATGAGGTGTTATCTTTTAGATGCAGAATATTGCTGTTTGCCATAGAAATGGGACTTTTTTTATTTTTTTGTATCAAGTTGTTACGTTTTGATATTTACAGAGCCAGATTGGAGTTCTGTGCTTTGTTATAGTTACTGATTCTGAAAGTTTCTGGTTGACTAGGCTGTCACTAATTATAAATATTAATTATTATTGAAAATATTACTATTTAAATTAGCATTAATTTTATAAAAGTACTAGATTAGAATTTAAAGTTTTCGAGTTTAAATACATTTTTCAGTTTGGAAAGCAGGTAAAGGTTGTGTTAATATGAAATTGATCCTAGTTAGGTATTTCCTTAATTCCTAACCAATACACATTATACAGTAACATCCTGTCCTGGCATCAATGCCAATATTTAAGAACATTAATGGAAGAAGATAAGTTTTTCTGAGAGACATTTGTGACCTCTCCATTCAGCTCTTAATCCTTGTTCTGTATATTCTCCAGAACTACTAGAGATGTAAAACAAAATTGCTTTTCTGTTTCTTTTAAAGAAGGAAAAAAAGCAGTCCTGGGTGACAGACAAATGAAGTCTGTAAAAGGGAAAGTTAATTACTAGTTTCAGTACTTTGACTAAACTTTAATACTGTATTGATGTAGGAACGCAGAGACATCAAACTCTATGGTGATGTTGAACCCTAGAAGAATCCAAAGTGTATGAATGTAGTTGGCTTGGAAAACTATAAATAACACCTTTTTTTTTTCTTTTTTTAATCTGAACATTTATTAAAACTAAGACCAGATCATGACCAAAAAAAAATGAAGTATAAAGAAAATAAAAAAGCTCTTATCTATGGAAATCCTACCTATGACAAGGAAAACTAGCCTGGCTCCCATGTTGCATTACAGGGAATGAACACTAGAGATCACATCCTCCAGTTCTACAGTTAAGATGAAATACAACTGCCTGAACTCATAAACTAATGATGATATTGATAAAAAGTTTGCAACATGTTTCAAATGCTCGCTGCAGGTAGCTGGTATTTGCTGTGCTTTCCTATAGAAAGCTGCTGCTAAGTAAGCTGAAGGTTGATGTTTTTCATCTCTACTCATCAATTGGTCATAGCACACCTGAGTTATGACATACTCCGTTTGTCAGTCCTGTCAACCCACCTCAAGGACTTCTTGAGGCACTTCTTATGCAGGGGTGGAATTTATCTTGAATGTAATTTATGATCATAGTGGCAGAGCTATTCACTGCCAGTTTTACCCTGATTTATTTTACTGAGATATCTTTTACTGTTTCACCTTGCCTAGCTTCATTAGTTTAGTGTTTTTAATAGATTTTGAAGGTACAAGTCTGATTTACACATACTCAGTATATTCACTCATACAGATATGTTCGTGTATGGATAAAACTTAGGCTTGGGTTTGAATATATATTTTATTGCATTTTGGAATTCATCAGTTCTTGCTTAAAACGAGATAGATGCCAGTTCTGTTTTGTGCTGCTGTGCATTGCTTGACTGGTGAAAACTATCTTCTAGTCACCTTTGTGTGTAAGCAAGATCAGACAGAGTTTCTTAATCCTGTTTAAAACTTTCTTTGATCTAGCTGACCTCTGATGGGGAAAGGTGATTGTCCTTGTTCATAATGACTTCAGAACTATTAGAAATGTAAAATAGAATTGCTTTTCTGTTTCTTTTAAAGAAGGAAAAAAAAGCAGCCTTGCTTGATAAACACATCTGTAAAAGGGAGAAATTCACTATCTGAATGCCCAGTTGTTTAAAAAACTAAAATCTTCCTTTTCTGTTCTTGCAACCCAGTATTTCTCATGTTTTCTCTTTAGTTCACTGTTATGTCATTTAATGCATCATTTTTCCTGGTCTGGAAAGTGAATGCAAATGGTGCATCAGTAGTAATAACTATTCAAAATACCTCTATGGAACATACTTTGTTGAATGAATCTGGATCCATTTCTCAATATTTCTGAGCTTCTTAGACCCTTGAGAATAAATTTTTCATAAATTCTTAGCTTACTTGAGACCAGAAAACTCAAATGAAGCATTAAATAACAGCTTGTTCTTAATGACAATGCTCTGAATATTTCACCTTGTCTTGTTTGTAAATCACGTGGCCGCTAGCTCATTTGAAATGCGCAGAGCTATGTGGTGCTTAATGAATTGCTGTCTATTTGCTGCGGAGTTATCCTTTTGTTATCTTTTTGAATTTTGATTCTTTCCAGTGCCTGTCAGAAAGGATAGGACTTAATCTGTCTAAAGAATCACTTCTTGATCTTCTGGATGAAAATCCTGTACACCATGTTTTTCATTATCGGTCCCCATGAAAGTCAGAAGGCAATGACATTACTTTATATCGGAACGAAGTCAATAGGAAGTGTGAATTATCTTGTACTTGTTGTCCAGCATTACCTCCATTCCAAAAATCATTCTAAACTAAGTATATTGTAGTCCATCATGACTAGCAGGAATTCATTAGTGTGAACATTTTCAGTCTTCTGAACTTCTCCTGTTGACACAGATAGGAGCAGTTCAGTATATATAATGGCTCTCTTTCAACTTCGATAGCATAGGTCATTTCTCTTCTGAAGCATTTTAGCGTTTCCTTTATCTTTCACAGTTCCCATATTGACATAAGAAAGTAGAAGACCTTGTTTGGATAGTCTTATTTACTAACGTTAATTTCTTTCCTGATTGTTCGGATGCAATATTCATTTGATAGCTGTGTTTTAATGTGTACTATGTATAGTATAAAGGCTGCAGTTTTTTGCTGTTTTTCAGTTGTTTGACTTTTTGGATGTTTTATTGCTTTATTGTAAACCTGATATTTGAAAACATGGAACTCGGAATACGCTGCTACGGTGGAAAAAATCAGCCTTTTTTTTTCTTCTGGCATGTTCTCACAATTCAAATTACCTTTGAATATGGCTTTCCAGGTCCAGAACTTCCAAAAAATAAACTGGAAAATCATATTTAAATGTTTGAAAAAGTCCATGCTAAATCTGTGTGAAGACAAGGCAAATGACATCAGTTAAACTACATTCTTCATCTCCAGACTGTCTGGGAATAGTAGGGAAGGAGGATTAAAAAAGTTATTCCATAGCTGGCACGTTGGGAGGTGATCCATTTGTTCCATGTTGTAATAAAACATAATCCTTTCCAGGTCACCTGGAGTAGAACTCTCAGATTCAGGAGCCCAGTTAAAGGAATAAAGAAATAAAGATGTAATTTTAGTTGTTCTGTGTGCTAATACATAGTTAATTTTGTGTCCAGCCGAACTAAATCTACAACAAAGAAATACTAATAAGTATTTTCATGTCTTTCTTCCATTTCAATTCTGTGTACCTAATTTTTTTTTTAGGTCTGCTGGCAATGCTGTTTCATAAAATAGACCATTTTAACTCTGTGTAATTTTGTTTTCCACCCCCTGATTTTAACAGTCATTCTATCCTAGCTTAATTATATATATTCAGCATCCATATTTGAATAGAATGTTAGTCTCTACTCTTCTTTGACTTCAAACAAAAAACTGGTTTTTTTGGCATCTAGCATCTTTCATTTGGTCTCCAAATGAACGTATATGAAAGCTTGCTCCTAACCCAGGTTTCTAAGCTCTTTAGATTTCTGACATTGAAGAGGTAAATTTAAAACACAGAATTGTAGACCATCAGTCTAGGTAGCAGATAAAGAGAAAAATGTCTTTCGGGCTACTTAAGCCATTTGAAAAAAACCTCACAGAATTTAGTTGTGATGACTTGATACTTTGATGTTCATGGATTAGCATTACTGCTTAATATAAAATATTAAGAAATAGAACACAGTGCATAGTCTTGATGATGTCTTAGGCCAAAGTGTTGGATTTTTTGGTTTTCAGAATTACTAATAAAAGGATTGTTTCAGAATGCCCACTGTGGCACAGTAGTAGTTTTCTAAGTAGGTAATTTATTGATTTCCTGTCTTTCTCTTCACAGTATTTAAACTCACTCATAAAATGCAAAACAGATTGGATCTGCATCACCTTCACTCACTGTATACTTTATTGCATTACATATTTTTCTTCATTAAAATAATACATGGTTGATGGATCTATATAACGTTTTCTGTTCTCTCTCCACTGCCAGACCACTAACATCAAATGAGATTTTTCCCTATTTGGTTTTATTTACGTTTGGCGAAGATATAAAATTAGTATCTTGGCTGGGTGCTGTTTTTGCTTATCAGTACATACCCTTAGTTTACACATGTATATAAGCGCTATTCTTTCTTTGTTTCCTTCTCCCCTCCTTCCTTCTCCTTTAAAGGCTAGTGATAATATAGGCTTTAAAACTGGTTATAGGTTTGGGCAGGAAGGTACAGAGTGTGAAGTTCTCTCAAGTGTTGACTTAAGGCTGCCAGTTTGGAGAATCGTTGCTAGCCTGGACAGGTTTTTAGTAGCATATCCTTTCACTTAAGGCGAATTAAGGTCTTTCAGACTCCCTTATCCCCCTTCTGGGACCATAGCAGACTCCTCTTCATTCACTGTGAACTTCAGCTCAAGGTTAGTTGGCTATTGAGTACCTGGATGCTGTGATTGCTCTACAAGGTTCATGCTTGATAGTGACACAAAAGTGAAGAAATTTTATTCTATCAGTCTCTCATTTAGAACATTTTCACAAAGGTGTGATTAGAAATGCTCATGCAAACATGTCAAGCATAATTCAGCTAGTAAGTAGAGTACCAGCCTTAATCTAGTTATAACAGTCTTGAAATCAGAGCATTTGCTCAGGTCCTCAGATAGACTTTGCAGCCTCTTCTGAGTACAGCTATGACAGTATTGTTTGCAAGTCCATGGATAGCTAGCAGTCCACATCTGGAACGGCTACATAGGCTGCAGTCGTTGCAGGAATCTGAAAGATACACTCATTCTTCAGTCAGTCAATCCAGAGAAAGCGTGTAGCTTTCTTTTTTAGCTTTTTTTTGAGGTAAATAGGTTAAACCCCAGGCTAAAACAAGAACTGGGATGTTACCCACTAAACTGATTTTTTTTTTTTCCCCCCATCTTAAAATGTGCCTGGCAAGTCTAAGGAGCTGACGTGACTAATGAGAGCAGAGGAAGAAACTTATCTCTGTTGTCAATAAGGCTTATCTTGTTTTGTTGCTTGCTAATGAAGATGCTGAACAGTCAGGATTATCGTTTTGCCTCCTACATACTCTGTAATTGGTAGGACCTTTTTAAAAGTATAATGTTATGGTACACAAGATATTGTTTGTTATTGTTAGAAAGAACTTGCAGGCATCTGTTTAACTCCCAGGGTTATAGGTATTACATAGCTACTAGCAGGAATAAAATACGCTTTTTCTTCATATAAGAGTTGAGATAAATTTGCCCTCTTTTGGCCTTAAAAGTACAAGATTTCAGATACACAAAAATAAATCTCATGCAGATGTAAATAATGTTCAGAAGCAATGAAGTGACAAATGAGGGTTATATTAGAACATACTACAATATAAAATATTTTATATTACTATGACTGATATTATAGGCTTTATTTCATGTGTTGCAGATCAGGAAGACTGAAAAGTATGGGGTCAAATCTGAATAGTTTTATTGAGGTTTAAAGAGCGATTATAATGTACTGGGGTATTTTTCCTTTTTCTGTCTTACATGCTTTGGACAAAATATCGGATTAGATGAATTTTAAATCTGAAAGTCTCTTTGCATGGACGTAATATGCAATATTTGCCCCTCTTTTTATATTAACGTCTGTTCCTGGCCACTTTTGGTATTGATGGATATTAAAAGATCCAGATGTGTCAGAATAAATTGCCTACCCCACATGAGAACAGAGGAAAGTACTGTAACCAGTCTTAACCTGAGATCACTTCTTATTCTGAAACCTGTACTACTTTTCAGGGCAGAATAAGATTTTTACAAAGCTGGAACCATTGATTGTGTCCCTTGTGAGTAAAGTGACTCTTAATGTTGCATGACTGGTAAAGGCTAAATTAAGTGCACAGTATGTACCACTTATATCACAATAGTTAGCAAACTTAGTAACTAATGCTTTTTTTGAAGGCCATAAACTTTCCAGATTCAGGTACAAAGACCTTCAGAAGTGTTTTGTTTACTTTTAAAGAAGGTGAAAGTCCATGGAAATCCTCCTGTCCAGGCTGAGCTGTGAGACTTCTAGATTTTATGGTTCAAATATAAGTTGGGAAGTAAATTATCCTTGAAAGATAAATTGAGAAGTTGATGTTCAGATTTAAGTTCAGATTCAAGTTTTCAGGGCTGTAAATGTAGTGAAGATTCTACTTTTTAATGAATGTTCTGTCTTTCAGATCACTTAGTCGTCCTTTCTGGATGATGATTTAAATATTGAAACTATCTAGAGAACATTCCATTCATGTGATACAGGAATTCATTACATTGTAAGAGTGTATTTTATAGGATTATAATCACAGAAGTACTGTTTCTATAATCTTCTACTTATTATCTTGAGCTGTTTAGTAAGGCTTTCATATGGCTGTTTAAGAGAGGTCAGAAATGTTTTTTCTGTTTGGATCTTTTTAGTAGCTGTTTCCTCTTTTATTCAAAAGAGCTCTTAACTGAGGCTGTCAGCACAGCACCAGTATAAATGAAAGGATGTGTAACAGCTGGCAGGGAGGTGACAGGGATGAAGAAGGAGGGGAAGAATGTGTTTGTCCTGTGGACCTTTATAATCAGCTGTTGTGTTACAGATGTGATGGAAAGCTTTGGGTTAGTGTTAGTCTAGGAAATGTAACTCTCTGGTAATGATGATTTTAACAAAACAAATGTGCTCAGCAAGGAGAGGCAGCTTACGAATATGTGAAGTGCCACCATTGGTTGAAACTTCATCAGTCTAAATACATTGATTTTGAAATTCCTTAGCTTCCTGAGTTAAATGCCTAGAGTTCACTTAATCCTTTATAATTATTGTGATGTTTCTTGGGAATCATTCCAGACTAAGTTGTTCCTTATTGTGAGCAGTTTTGTGACAATTTTAGCAGTGGAAGAGATTTGCATTCATGTCTTCAGTGCTGTGTTGCAGTAATGAGCAGCTCTTAACTTATTTTTTTGTGGCATAATTCTTTCTTCCAACAAAATGTATGATTTTAATTGGTCGATATAGCTAATACGTGGGAGTCATCCAAACCTTGACAGACTAGGAGAAACTTTCAGATTAGCAAAATTTTTAATTTCCTCTTGAGCTTCCTGTGGTCACTTGTTTCATTCTAAAGTGTTGTTTTCAGTGATTCAGTACAGTCTGGACGGTGGAAGAAGAGATGGAGTTTTTGTAAAATTCTGTCTATAGGAGCAACATTCAAGATGACTTTTATTGACAGTAGTTGATTGAAACAGATGAGAGTAATGTGCATAATTAGCAGAGGAAACTATTCAGGCATAAACACAGTCATACCAATCTTAGGTGGTTTGGATGGTGCTAAAATACTGCCCTTAAATGTACAGCTCCTGAGGACAGGGCTGGCACAGCCAGTCACTTTCAGGTCAGTTGCTGTATTTTTCCATTTGATGTTTTCCAACCATTGCTCTTGACTGATTTCATCCTGACCTTGACCAGTTCTTACTCAGTCTTCATTCTTACTTGTGAGCCTTAACTTTATTTTTAGTTTATGTGACAACAGAAGTTGGTGATTTTGAATATGCTGCTTAAATAGCAAACACAGAATTTTCAAAGTCACTTACATGATGAAGAAATAGGAATCTGTTGACAAATACACTGTGTTCCACGCCTCCATTGTAGCAGGTTAATGCAGTATGTTCCTCAGTAATAATTAACACTACTTAAGCAGAAGCTCAATCACTAGTATTGACACACATCTGCAAGAAATACTTTTATTTAGGAAAATCCTGTGGTTCATCCTCAGCGCATGTTGCTGTCTAAATCTCCCACCCACCCTAAAAGAAATGTCAGTACTGTGGTGAATTCAGTTTGAAACAAAACAACAAAATTGCATCAGGAGACGTGCAACCCTTTGGATTGCCTTGACAGGGAAAAGGTGTATTAGGCTTTGTATTGGTTTTTGGCTGGTTTGGAGCTTATTTTTCTTCATAACAGCCAGCACAGTGTTGTATTTTAGATTTTGTGACCAAAACTGTGTTGGTAACACACCAGTGTTTTAGGTGAGGTGTGCTTACACAGTGTCCAGACCTTCATGGTCTCCTCATTCTGCCTGCCCCCAGTGAATGGCCTGGGAGGGAACACAAACAGGGAAGATGACTGAAACTGACTGGGGAGATGCTCCATGCCATGTAACAGCATGCTCAGCAATAAAACTGGAGGGGAAACTGCCTGTTTCCCAAGGTAGCCATTGCTCAGGAACTAGCTGAGCCTTCAGCCAGTGGTGAGCGTTGGGTGGTGAGTGACTCTTTTTGCATAATTTGTACCACAGACTTTCATTAAAAATAGATTTATTTTTAAAAAATATTAAATATAACTCTTCATAGTAGTCACTGGTTGGGGGGTTTTCTTATCCTATATGAAATCTGTTTTATCATTCTGACTGTTCCCAACAGAAAAATATTCTGATTTTGAATCAAATTTGTTTGGCTGTTTCAGCTTGTGGTCATGAAGAAATGTACTAAGTACAGCATTTCGCTACTGGCAGAAATGACTGGAAGGATTTAACCAAAAAAAAACCCCGTATCTTTTCTTTATAGGAAGACATCAATGTCAATGAAAATTGGCATGAGAGTTACCCCATTTCCAGTTATTTTACCTGTCAGCTGATCAAAATTACCAAAGCTTGCAAGTTTTTCAGTGTTCACAACTCTCACAGCTCTCACTTGTGACCCCAGAGGAGCGGCATTTAAACACAGTTAAAACAAATGATGCAATCTAAATAATGGTATCTCTACAGACCAGTTAGTTTCTTCACATACTTGATTGATGGCAGTATTCCTGTATCTTTCGGGTATTGGGTATGGTGGCTAAAGGATGTACTTTTCATTGTGCATGGTAAAAGTCCTAAAGCTGACTTCATGGGGTTTAAGAGCCTCTGATACAGCTTGAATTGTAGAATATCCTGAGTTGGAAGAGACCTATGAGGGTCATCAAAGTTCAGCCTCCTGGCTCTGCACAGGACACCCCAAGAGTCACACCATGTGCCTGAGAGCGTTGTCTAAATGCTTCTTGAACTCTGTCAGGCTGGTGCTGTGACCACTGCCATGGGGAGCCTATTCCACTGCCCAACCACCCTCTGGGTAGAAAACCTTTTTCTAATATCCAAAATAAACTGAAGAGATCAGTGCCTGCCCCTCCTCTTTCCCTCACAAGGAAGTTGTAGACTGCTCTGAGGTCTGCCCTCAGTCTTCCTCAGGCTGAACAAGCCAAATGACTTCAACCACTCCTCGTATGGCTTCTCTAGATTCTTCACCGTCGTTGTAGTCCTTTTTTGGACACTCTGATAGCTTTATATTCTTTGTGTGTTGTGGTGCCCAAAACTGCGCACAGGACTTGAGGTGAGCAGAGCAAGACAAATCCTCTGCCTTGCCTGGCTGGCGATGCTGTGCTTGATGTACCCCAGGACACAGTTGGCCCTCCTGGCTGCCAGGGCACTGCTGACTCAGATTCAACTCAACATTGACCTGGATCTTTCCGTGGCACTGCTCTTGTTCCTCAGTCTATACGTAAATCTAGGAATCTAAATCTGCCCCATCCCAGCTGCAGAAACCAGCACTTTATTGAACTTCATGTAGTTGGTGATTGCCCAGCCCTCTAATTTGTCAAGGTCTTTCTGCAGGGCCTGTCTTCCTTTGAGGGAGTCAACAGCTCCTCCCAATTTAGTATTGTCTGCAAACTTAGTATACATATGAGTCCTGCAATCCAAGTCCTTTTTGAAGGTGTTGAAAATTGGGCCCTGCAGAACCCATTAGTGGCAGGTTTCCAGTCTGATGTCACCCCATTCACTGTAACCCTTTGAACCTGACCCATGAGCCAGTTGCTTACCCATCCCATGATGTGTTTATCCAGCTGTGTGCTGGACATTTTGTCCAGAAGGATCCTGTGAGAGACGGTATCAGAAGCTGAAATCCTAAAGGATTCCATCAACATGGAAAACATTTCTCAAGATATTTTGAATCAGAGTAGTTACCTCCTGAAGAACAGCTTAAAGGTTTTGCAGGTTGTAGGTGATTCATTCATAGGAATGATTTTCCAATATATCCAGTGCAAGTGTTGCTATTCCTGCAGTGATACTAATACAAGGATGAGGCATAGTCAGTCATACCAGCAACCACCTACACATGCTCTAGAAATACACTGATGAAATCCCGTAGACTACTGACATGTGGGTTTCTGAGTGCTCATAGATGAGAACAGATTTTTTTTTTTTTTTTTTTTTTTTTTTTTTTTTTTTTTTTTTTTTTTTATTTTTNTTTTTTTTTTTTTAGTTGTTTTACTGACATTCCATTGGTAAAGATTCTCCAAAAGTAGTTCTTTGGAACAGTCTCAGAATAGCAGCTTCTCTGCAAGTCACTGCTCATGAGAAAATACAGCAGATCTTACCTGGAGAGAACAGAATATTGTGTTAGCTAGAGGGAAAAACAGTTACTATCATTGTGCCAAACTTTCAAGTTCATTCTTCTTTGCTGAAAATAATGTGGAGAAATAGATACCAATCTTTGGCCACAAATCTAAAATTATTTTTAGGAGTGTAGAAAACAGAGAATATTTATAGGAGTATAGAAAATGAAGAATGTTTTTGTTCCGTAGTTTCCTATTGACGTGACAGAAGGTCAGCAATATGTTGAATTCTGCTCCCCAGCAAATTTTAAGACCTCAGAAGATGCTTAGTTTTATAAGGTTATCCATGTAGCTTGCTTCCCTTGAATTCAGCAGAGACTTTGTGATCTTGTAAACAACAGATTTAATTCAGTGTTGGGAGCTTTTAAAACTCTTATCCTAGAAAACTAACACTATACAAGAGGCTAAAGCCATTAGATCACACCACCAAAAAAGGAAAACTATTTCCAGTGCAGTGTTGCTCAGTGCATGTGCTTATTGGAAAAGCTGCCCGAACAGAAGCCAAAATAATAGTCTTCTTAAAAAAATTATGAACAAAATAGCAATTGACTGAAAAATTTTAAAGTAAGAGAGTGTGCAGTATATAGAGTTGTTTGGTTTTACAATCAAACGCCTCAGTGTCTGAAAGGAGACCACGTGAAAAGATTAATTTCTGTCTCGGCAAAGTTCCAGCTCACAATATTGTTAGATATTAATCTCTTCAACAGTAACGCTAGCTGTTATATTCCTTTTCTAAATGCAACAATAGAAAAAAACCCCAAACCTGTAGCAGTCCCACATTCTATACATCCATTTTTTTTAACTCCTGATGTGAAAAGTGTAACAATATTGGTAATACAGGAGGCCAGGGTGCTCTTTTTTGGTATTTCTCATCTTGACTCATCATCTGTGAGTCACTGTGTGTAGGTTCTTCAGTCTCTCCGTCACCTCCATAGTTTAATACTAGTTGTGTTTTAGTTTAATAGAATTGTAAGGCAGTTTTCTTTATGTCAGGAATTCCTTCATATGCAGCTTGTATTGTGCTCCACAGGCTACTCAGGGCAACCTTTAGTTTCACTATTCATTGTTTATTTGGCCTTTCTAAGGGAAGGATTATTATTTGAAAACTGAGTCTGAAAGGGTCGTTTGTTCTTTTTTCTAATGAAACTGTGTGCTAGTTTCAGCTGTGTTAATTTTTTTTCGCTGTCGCTGGTACAGGGCAATGTTTTAGATTTGTGCTGAACACAGGGTTGATAATATGGAGATGTTTTTGTTAGTGCTGAGCTGGGCTTGTACCAGAACCAAGGCCTTTTCCACTTTTCGTACCACCACGCTGGCGAGGAAGCTAGGAGTGCATGGGAGGGTGGGAGGAGGAGACACAGCTTGGGCAACTGACCAGAGGGATATTCCAGACCGAATGACAACATGCTCAGTACATAAAGTGGGAGGAAGAAGGAGGAAGGGGAGGGTTTGGGATAATGACATTTGTCTTCATGCTGAGCTGTTACTGTGTGATGGGTGCCTGCTGTCCTAGACATGGCTGAACCCCTGCCTGCCCATGGGAAGCAGTGAATTAATTCCTTGTTTTACTTTACTTTAGTGCATAGCTGTCACTTTCACTGCTAAACTGTCTGTATCTCACCCCATCAGTTTTCTAATTTTTACCTTTCCAGTTCTCTCCCCAGTCCTACTGGTGGGAGAGTGAGTAAGCAGCTGCGTGGTGCTTGGTTGCTGGCTGGGGCTAAACTACAACAAACTAGTAGCAAAATAGCCCTTCAAGTTGTTTGGGTCTGTTTTTTTAACCTGAGAATGTTTTTTAAGTAGATACACTTCTCAGATTAATGATAAAAGCAGTGTGTTTGTGTCTGTTTTCACTTGTCTTTGTATTGTCTGTAAGAACAGCAGACTTTAACAGCAGATTTGCTGTAGTGCTCACTTCAGCTGTGTTGAATTTGTTTCATACCTTTACCAGAATAATTCATTTAAAAGTATTAAATATTTGGTTTTAATGCTGTGGAAAAAAAGGACAGCCAGGACAACCAGGGGATCAAGGCCAACCAACATGGATTTATAAAAGGAAGGTGCTGCTTGACTCCCCTGATGTCTTTCTATGACAAAGTGACTTGCTCAGTAGATGACAGGAAGGTTGTAGATGTTGTTTATCTAGACTTCAATAAAGTGCTTGACACCATCTCCCACAGCATTCTCCTAGATCAGCTGCCTGCTTGCAGCTTGGATGGACTCTTCAACTGATAAAAATCTGGCTGGATGTCCAGACCCAGAGAGTTGTGGTGAATGGAAGTAAAATCCAGTTGGTGATCCATCACTAGCAGTGTTCCCCAGGGCTCAGTTTTGGGGCTGATCCTGTTAAACATCTTTATCGGTGATCTGGATGTGGAGATTGAGGGCACCCTCAGTAGATTTGGAATGATACTAAGATGGGTGGGAGTGCTGATCTCTCAAGGGAAGGAAGGCTCTACAGAGGGATCTGGACAGACTCAATCAGTGGACTGAGGACAACAGCATGAAGTTCAGTAAGGCAAAGTGCCAGGTCCTACACTTGAGTGGCAGCAATCCCAGGCAGCTCTACAGGCTGGAGCAAGAGTGGCAGAAAGGGACTTGGTGCTGGTCAACAGCAGGCTCAGTGTGAGCCAGCAGTGGTCCCAGGTGGCCAAGAAGGCCAGTGGCATCTTGGCCTGTATTGGAAATATTGTGGCCAGCAGGACTAGGGAAGTGACCATCCCTCTGTACTCAGCATTGGTGAGGCCACACCTCAAGTTCTGCATTCAGCTTTGGGCCCCTCACTTTAAAAAGTCCATTGAAGTACTGGAACATGTCCAGTGAAGGGCAACAAGGCTTGTGAGAGGTCTAGAGAACTTGTCTTATGAGGAACAGCTGAGGGATCTGGGTTTGTTTAGTCTTGAGGAGGCTCAGGGGGGATCTCATCTTTCTCTACAACCACCTGAAGAGAGGTTGTAGTGAAGTGAGGCCGGTCCAGAAAGCACATTAGCTCTAGAGCATTATAAATTAAGTTAATTATATTTAATACAAAGCATGTATATACTTGAGTGCACTAATGGCTTCTTTTGGTGTTGCAGGAAACAGCATACTCCATTCAGCAGCAGACAGTGTGACAAGCGCAGTACAGAAGGCAAGTCAGGCCTTGAATGAGCGTGGTGAAAGGCTAGGTCGTGCAGAAGAAAAGACAGAGGAGCTGAAAAACAGTGCTCAGCAGTTTGCAGAAACTGCACATAAGGTAAGATTTTGGCAGGATAAGACTCAGTAGGTTAAAGTTACACATTTGGCTGTCAGAGTTTGTTGAATGAAAGCATATATCTATACTTAGCTGTATAAAGTCTTGAACTTAGCTCAGGGTATGTATCAGATCCTGCTTGTGACATCTTCTTCACGCTCTTTGCCTCTAAAAAATCCCTTCCATTTGCTGGTGACTGCACAGGATCTTCAAGTTATAAATTCTGTATAGTAAAAACTTTTCAGAGTTGCCTGCCAAAGACAGATATTTCAAAAAAAAAAAAAATTGCTGTTTGAGGAAAGAAAGAAAGAAAAGTATTGGTTTAAGTTCTTTCACGCTGAGAGGCATTTCTAGTGTATCTATACAAATATAAATTTTTTTAAAAAGCATGTTTGTAACCAAGTCCCTGAGTATCAAAGGCTTAGGTCAGTTTAGTTTGAGTCATTTATTGGTCATCATTTCACTGGTAGCAAATGAGTGAATTTTAACTGCCCCTACCAGTTCTGTTTTCAAGGTAATTTCCCAGAGGGTTCACTCATCTCAGCTTTGTTAGCATGCTATTATCTTCAGATAGCAATTTTTTATTATATGGAACCTAACCCTAAGCTCTCTGCTTGGTTTGCAAAGTCAGTTTATCTACACATTTTATACAGGTTTTAACTCACTTCATTTCTTTCTTTTCCCTCTCATTCCCAGTTAAGTCCATTTTTGAATTATTTGAATTGGAAATAATCGGTAATCACAGAGGTGCAAAGGCAATCAGTCCTTTCTTTTTCATCATTATGTAGTGGCAGAGCTCCTGAATAGGTGTTTTAAATTACTTGCCTAGATTTTCTGATTGTGGCTAACAATCAAAATCATTGGGTCAAAATTACTATTCTTTTAAGCATGTCTTTGTTTCTGGTGTCTTGCTTTAGCGTTCCTCACAGATAGCAAAATAATGGAACACTGAGAAACAGAGCTGTGAAAGCAGATAAATCCTGTCTCCTCAGCATGGCAAAGGGACGCTTTGTCTGTATGTTCCAGGAAACAGAATGACTGCATATCTGTATGCGAAGAAGTTAATGGATTTCGGGCATCTTTTGGAGAATTTGTCTTACAAACCCTTCTTATCCAGACTAGCCACATTAGGTGGATACAGCTGTCATTATATGCGTGATATCTCTTTAATTAATTTTTTTCTCTCTTTTTCAGCTTGCCATGAAGCACAAATGCTGAGATACTGCCCAAAGTTGCAATCTTCTCAAGAGAAGCTGAAAAGGCTACAATCAGCAACTTTTACAGGAGATCAGTCTTCTTCTGTGTGCTTTTTCCTTCCTGTTCAGTGGAGATGTATTCTTTCAGTTTCTGTGCAGGAAAAAGTGTTGCATTTCTACCTTTCTGACTTACTTTTGTTCCTCTTTTTTAATATTGCTACACAGTCCTGCAGTACTTTCTACCTGTATTTCAGTTGTTACAGGAGTGAAAGCAAACACTGAAAAAGGACCAAATGACAAGCTAATCAGCATTAAAATAGTAATATTCTTCTGTGGTTGTACAAAAAAAAAGATGGAACTGATTGTGGACATGTGTGTGGAAATAAAATCCAAAGAAGGGGTATAATTTTCTTCATTTAATGTAGCATCAGCAGAATGTGAATGAATGTTAGAATTAAACATCTGGGGTTGTAGCTATAGTGGAGGACAAACTGCTTTGTCCTTGGAAACAGAAAAAATTGTTTCTTCTAACTAATGTAGGAAGTGTTGCATGTGCACCAGCATTCAGAAGTGCATATCTGAATTTCATTCATATCAGCATTTTACTTTCAGACTGATTATTTGAATAGTATACTGAAACACAAAGAATGTATGCTTGAGGTTTCAAAATTGAGGAAAAAAGTAATTTTTACATCTATACGCGCATAGCTGTGCCTCAAACACAATCTACAATTTAGCAGTCTGATATAAGATAACATTTCTTTTTACCTGTGATTGTGTGGCTAAAGGCCCATGAAAATGAGAATGCAGAGGCCTGGGAAGATGAGAGTACACTATTTTCGAGACATCTGTTTTTCATAAATTCTACAGTAAGAGCTTTTTGGAACACTTCAGAAATTTTTCTGATTTTAATGACTTTTGTGTTAGCAAGTTGTCTGATTTTTAATATAGAGGCTTTCAAAAAGCATGTCTTGGTACACTAGAATCAACTTCTAGTTGGAGTCTCAGCTTTCAATATGTTATCACTGGAAGGGTGACTACTTCATCTGTATTCACTATATGCAATATATGCACTGTATTTCTCTTACAAAAATGAGTAGGTTACCTTTTTCCTTCACAGCTGTTTTCTTAACATTTTTAAGGTGGTCTGATATGCTTTGAGAATGAAAAGGAATAAAAAAAGGAGAAAAGGATGTTGCTTTTTTCTTTTTTTAAACCAGCGAAAGAAATCCTTGCAGAAGGTACAGCCTTCATCTTCTGAAAATGCCTGCTCTTCGTTTTTGCCCTCATCTTACCAGAGAAAAGCTGGCATTATGTGAATGTACTGTATTCATTGTAGAATATGATTTTTGCATTATTAATGACACAACAGTCTAAAATCCTCAGAGCACTGCTTTTAAGACAGATAAAAGCTACTGTAGTAATTGAGAATATTTTACTTACTGCAAGCTGAAATAATGGAAAATCTCATGGAAATAGCCATTTCATAAAAAGATGCTTGCCTTTAGGAAAGTATTCTCATTTGAACTAAGGACACTGTCTAGTTAGCTGACTGCATTCAAACTTTACATCTATTTTGTTTTTGTTTTTTCTTGTAATTTAAACAGTTTCGTATAAAGCTTTTTATTTAATTTCACACTGGGAGTTGAGAGAATGGGTCATTTGTGTAGTACCATATGATCATTTAGATCTATTTAGCACCAGCTTCAAGAGTTACCAAATCTAGCACCTACTGAAATGGAATTCGGCCTCTTCTGTTATAAATCAGAACAGGCTCATTAACAACACACGTTCTGAACACTCCGTTGCGCTATGTGTAAGTAATGCTTGCCCTGGAAATGTCTGAATGCTATTGTAGTGACTTATGGGTATTTCTGCAATTAACCAGGAAAACAGTGTCTGACTAGAAATTAAATTTCCGCTAGATACAAAATGCTAGGCTATTTTTTTTCTGAAAAAGATGGATTATAAATCAGTCAAGGAGTACATTTTTGACCACATTTCTTGTCATATTTTCCACTCCTTTTTAACTATATTCTGCTGCTAACCTTACAAGTTTCTCTCATGAGAGAAAGATGTAGATTCTGAACTGCTGCCATCTAGCCATTCCTCTAAGCTTGCAAATAATTGGAAGAAATGTCTAAAACCCAGGTCAGATAAACCTGAAAAGTATTAGTTGTCTAAATTCAGATAAAAAGGCATAGATTTTCAAGTGTTTACATAAATACCAGCTGGATAGGACAAGATCATAATTGCACTGCTAAGTTCCAGACCTCTTGTGAGTTGAACTGTACTGAAACATTGCTGTAGTCTCACCTGAGTTTTTCAGCATTTTGGGTTGTTTTATATCTTCCGGTTAAGTGTATTGTTTTTTATCATAACTCAGGACTTTAATTCAACCATCAAAAGCCATTTAGTATGGGAACTTTAAGTAACCTGGTCTTCTGAATGAAGGAAAAGTGGTTTGTCTGTGTACTTTGTTCTTGCTATTCATTAAACTACAAGGTTTGGTAGTTTTTAGAAAAAAAATCAAGGTGTATAAGTGTTTATCCAAAGGTAAATCTTAGAGCATTGCAGTTTCCTTCTGGAACTTAGCTTGTAGTGTATACAACCTAGTATTATTAGATAGTCATGTACATAACATATACTATGATTCAGGTTAATGTTTCGTATGAAAGAATGTATTTGTAAATTGTAACAATATTAATAGTTTCTTTATCTTTTTAAAGTTCTGAACAGAATAAAAATAATGTCTTGTTAGACTTGACTGCTGTACTGCAAACTTTGTCTTAAAAGGCTACTTTTGTGTCTAGCAAAAGTTGTGCATTATGTGAAATAATAACAAAAATGTGCTCTCTTTAAATTGATCTTAAGGGTAGGTAGGTTTTGCTATGATTTGCCAGAACTGTAATACTTGCTGATATCTATTGTAACCAATTCTTTGGAAGTTCTCAAAGATGTAGAAATTATTTTGTGCCATTCTGGGGAATTAAAAAAAAAAGTGGGACCTGCTCTCTTGACTCTACTGGAAACCCTGATTTTTGTCATTAAATACTTTAACTGTGATGAAAACTGTCTTTGGATTATTTGAGTTCTCTATTCAAAATATCAATTATTTTTGAGTTAGGTTTTTATATTTCACTCTAGCAAAATTATATTGAATTCTAGCAAAACTTAATAAAAAATATTTTCTGCTATAGTGATAAAAAATTTTTCTAGAATACTGTAATTCAAAGAGAAGTAGTGGAAACTAGGTTAAAGCATTTCCTGTCCAAGCGGATTCCAGAGAATAATTATCATAGCTTAAAGTTATCACCGTACCTAAAGGTTGTGTAGGTTTAAAAGAATTCTGATAATTTATTTTCAATTGCTATGAAATGCTTATTCTCAAATTGTTAATATTTTCTTTTGGCTATCTAATTTTATTGATAATTTTTTATCAAAGCACTTTTAATTACCCTGTAAGAATAAAACTGTAAAGATAAAGTTCTTCTACACACAGAGAAGCAATCCCTTAGATTCAAATGAAGTCTCCTTGCACGAGAACCGTATCCAAAACGAATTGACTTTGCTGCCATCTCTCTTTTCAGGCTTAAATATGATCCCTACGATCGTAATCTCAAAAATGTCTTGTTGGCAAATACTGTCAACTGTTCAGTTACTGTAGTTACTAGGTAAGTTTGCTAGAATGCACGTTATCCATAGATGTTGAATAGCATCCATCCCCAATGCCCAGCCTTGATGAACCTCTTAGTAAAAGAAACAGATCTCTGGTGGATCAGAAGCTATGTTGATCTGGACAGTGTTTTGTTGTAGATTGAACATAACTATTTGTCAGTTCTTTTCTATTGTTGTTGTACATTTATCCTATAAGGTAGAAAGACAAAATATTTAGTTCATTTTGGAACATTCTTTTAGATCAATTTCGTCATGTCATTTTTTTGATTGATATTATGGTTTTCATAAATCATCAACCTAATTTGTTGCTGTGTATAAATTAAGGAAAAGATTATAGGGTTTTGTTTGTCATCTCTCAGCTATGGAAGAAGCTCAAGCATGAATGTTTGCTGATTCAGTATGTTAGGTTTTTATAGTAAAAGATACATTAGTATGTTCCTGAAGGGATAATATTTGACTGAGAAAATCAAACTGCAGCTGGAAGTTGTGGCATCTATGAAGGTACAGATATGCCCTTCTTCAGGTAGGGAGCAGGAGTGCTCTCCAGTACTCACAAAGGATTGCAGTGTCTCAGATTAAAAATGGCTTTCACTTTTTTCAAAATTAGTCCTGTGGAAGTGGTCAGCTACCACTGAGGTAATGACGTGAATTTACGTAAACAGTAACTTCCCTAATAACTCCAAAGCACCAACTTCCACTTCATAGCACATTATTACAGCCTGTGTTGTGCATCATCTGGAAACACTGCATGGTATTTGATGTCTGTTTCATTTATACTTTTTCCATTTGAGCTGTTGCTGTCTTTTTGTCTGCTGTCAGCTCATGCAGTCTGAGTTGTGGCAAAATATTTTAGTGATGGTGGCTAGCTTTGGCAAGGGTTGACATGAGATTACAGGCCCAAAAAGTACTTCACTATCTAGTTTTACAATGACTGAAGAAAAACAATGAGTGTAAAGATCTGTTACATGGAGGCATAATACTATTAGATTTTCAGTGTTCAGGCCAAGTACCCAGGGTATAAAAGTAACCTTGTTAACTAGGCAAGTCAGGTGGCTTTAGAAATGTAGAGAATAGATATCTAACAAAATCCTAATTGATATTTTAAACAGTTTCAGAGGTTTCTGGTAACTAAAAGGGTGATAACTTACGCGGAGGCCTTGAAGCCTGTATTGTGTTGAAATTCTGTTGCTGCTAAAGAGGGGAAAACAGTTTTTATCTGTGTTAAGTATTCTTTTCTGGACAGAAAGAAAGAAAATGTAAAAATAAATGAGAAGACATAGTGTTTCATACTATACTGAAAAGAAAATCTTCAACATGCGCAACTAACAAGTCAAGCCAGTTGGAATTTTTTCCTATTTCAGAAAGAATAGACAATAGACATAGGAAAGCTTTCTTTGCTTTGGCATTATCATGGAGCTAGGACTTCTGCAGAAAATGCTTTTTCTTGTCAGAAGTATTAAGATTTTAATGAGAATCCTTTCCAAAACTTTTGCTGGTTTTATGGACAATAGCATTTGGAAACATTTATTTGTTTCTGTGAGAAAACATAGAATAAGGAAACATAAAAGAGAAGGCCGTTAGCTTTAACAACAGATTGCTGCATTCGAGATTTTTAGGAGTCAAAAGCATCCCACTATTACTTTTTAGGAATAAGGAAGTGTAAGCCCTGTTCGTGCTGCCGATCAACAGTGACTAAACCTGAGGAGAGGGTGTGCACGATGGATAGATTGGAAACTTCTGCATCACCAGGTAAGCAAGTCAGAGGTGATGAGGTAACTTCTGAGAGAGTCCCAGGGAAGAGGGGACACACACTCATTACTTGGGAAGACACTGGCATCACTCCCAGTGTGTGTCTTCCCCACTTCCTTCTTTCCCCAGCTTCATAGGCTGAGCACAATTCTGTACAGTGTAGGATTATCCCTCTGGTCAGCTGGGATCAGGTCCTGCTTGTGCCCCCTGTCAGTTTGTTGTTTAACCTCAGCCCTTTTGATGGTGGTACAAAAAGCAGAAAAGGCCCTGACAGTGTGCAAGGCCTCCTCAGCAACAACTAAAACATCCCTTACTTGTCAGTGGTTTCCAGCACAGATGCAAAACACAGCCGCTTACTTGCTACTATGAAGAAAATTATCCCAGCTAAAACCAGCAGACCATTTAGTGTTCTCTCTCAATGGGTAGAGAACCATTTGCAATTTTAGCAGCACGTTCTAGCAAAATTTCTTCAGGAAAATTCTGAGGGGTTTTAAACCTACACAGAGAAATATGAATGCCCTTGGTCTTTATCTTACCTGTTCTTTTCTGGTTCTTCCCCACGTGCAGTTGAGCTGCATTGGAGACAAGCTGAAAACAGGTCTGTTAAAAGTCAGAGCAATGAAACTGCATGACAGGTATTATTCTTCACTGAGACCATGAACAATTGCAGACCTGCCAGTGTCTGACTGAAATAATAGCTGTATATATAGGATCATTTGTAAGACAGATGGCTGAGAAAGTTACCATTTGTCTGCCAGGCAAGGTTTCATAACTTTTGGCATCCATTCTTGTTGAAAGCATCATTAATGGTTAGCTATTTGCTAATCACCTCAACTTAGAAGGTGTTAGATTAAAATCCTTTTTTTTTTCTTTTTTAAGAAAGGAAAAGATTATCTATTCTATATGGCAATCTCTGCAGTGGCACTGAAAGAGGAAAAGGAAGTGGGAAGGAAGAGGTTATGTGTTTATATTCATTGACTGGGTAGGCTTCATAGAATCTGTTCCTCTTGTCTCTGTCTGGCACAGTACATGTGCAAGGTTATTTATGGCATCCTTTAATACACTGTCCTTCCTAATTCCCACTTTTGTATAATTTTCAATATTCAATGTCATGTTTTTGTCATATTGCTCACTTGAAAGTATCTCACTGGAAGGGGTGGCTCCACAGCTGAACTACCAGGATTTTTAAGGCCAGCCTGAAGTACGATCTTTAGTGTTTGCTGTTTGGGGTTTGAATAGCTCATCTTGCATTATTTATTACTGCAGATTGTTGCTGTTTGTAGATGAAGATGTAGCATGTACTGCACATAAAATGAGGATACTTCACATCACAAGAGCAAATTTGTAGTGAAGGTGTTTCAGCATGTCTGAAAAGATTTAGGATAAGATTTCACAGTCAGAAATTCAGAGTGCTAGATCACCAACTGAGGTGTTTCTTCCTTTTTTGCTAAAGGCTTTTCTCCAAAGTCTGTGATGAACTGTAATAAATAATACAAGGTATTTATCTTATATGTAAGGGGTTTCACTCTACAAGAATTCAAAGAGAAATATCAAATTTCATTCTTAGAGATATAAAATAAGCCATGGAAGTAAGTAATTTACAGTAAATTAATGAACCAGAATACAACTGAGATCTGAGAATACAACTGAGATCTGAAAATATAAATATAAAAAGAAGTTTCTTGATTCCTAATAGAAAATTTCAGGATTACAATGGAAATACTTCTAGTTTCTTGATTTGTTAGAAGAATCAGATACAGAAGTACGCTTCTCTCAGTCTTGGTTTAACCCTCTTAGCAACCAAGCACCATGCAGCCACTTAATCCTCCTCCAGTGAGACTGGGAGAGAATCTGAAGAATAAAAGTTAGAAAACTGTGGGTTGAGATACAGACAGTTTAATAGATGAAGCAAAAGCCACGCACACAAGTGAAGCAAGACAAGGAATTAATACACTATCAGTCTGAATGCCCCCGCCTCCTCCTTCTTCTCCTGGCTTTATATGCTGAGTGTGACACCCTGTGGTCAGCTGGGGTCACCTGTCCCAGCTGTGCCTCCTCCCAACCTCCCATGCACACCCCCAGTCTCCTCACCAGCGTGGAAATACAGGAAGCAGAAAAGGCCTCGGCTCTGTGTAAGCCCTGCTCAGCAATAACAAACACGCCTCTAAATTATCAGCCCTGAGTTCATCACAAATCCAAAACACAGCACTATGCTAACCATTGTCAAGGAAATCAACTCTACCCCAGCCAAAACCAGCACGCTCACAGACACCTTTTTTTTCCTTCCTGCTCTAGCAATATAGTATCTTTCATGGCGTGCAGTATATGCTGTCTGCAAAGATCAATCTGTTGTTGCAAAACATATCTGGAGAAAGAGAGGCACCAAAGGAAAGCTGGGCAAAAGCAGCAATAAAATCTCATTGCTGCTCTATTTGGGTTTTGCATTGCAAGAGCAAACAGAGGGCTTTCAGGCTGAATGCCTTTGTATCAGTGAAAGAACCCAGTTTAAGGTATTTCGGGAAATGCTGTGTATGTATGCCTTTTGTCACATGCTTCAGCAACTGTGAGGAAAAAATGTCTGTTGCCTTGTGCTCAAACAGTTCTCGGACATTCTCTGATTTAGTCTAAGGACAAAAGGATCTCTGTGTCAGAGACACACAGTGCTTAGTCACTGTCAGCTTCCATTAAACTCCCCTTTTTAAACACACAAACTCTCCCTCCTAAAAGCATGGAAAAAGTAATTAAAGGAAAAGAAGATACATCCTAATAAAGCATCAGAAATACTCATATTCTACAATGGTATTTGCTATGGGAATTCATACTGCAAAAACTTGAGCAATTTTCTCATCTCAGCAGACTGAAATTAAAACATGCTTCCCAGTATTTTTTGTCCCTTCATTTGGCATTTAGTAGTGGAGCATTGTGATTCTCAGTTGAAGAGTATATTACAAAAGAACAACACGGTATAAATGGGATGAGAGTACTCATAGAAACAAGACTTACCACTACCCATGGATGTGACCTATAGGGGAGTCATGTGGTGAACACTGGAGGCACAGAAACACCAGTCATGCTAAAGAAATGAGGATAGACTGGGCCACCTTGAGCCTAAATGGGCAACAGAACTCAGCATTTCAGGATGTGAAAAGTATGTGATTTGTGGCTGTCATGAAAGGAATAATCAAGGCATTCATGTAGAATGCATGATCTTACAGAATTTAAGAGAAGTTGTGAATAGAAAAGTAGGGAGACTGTTTTTTAGCACCAGTTTAGCTCTCTCTAAGTACCAGCATAGGTAATCTGATTTTAAGATACGCTCATAATGGCTTTAACTCAACCATTTTCAAGTGTATTGCTGTAAGCTGTAAGCAACTTTTCCATTCCTAATCAAATGCTAATGTGATAGAGCTTAGTTTAACCCACATGAAAAACAAACAGATGTCCTAATTTTCCTTCTAACTGGTCAGAAAATACAAGAAGCTGTTACTTGGTCATCCCTTCCACATGGAAGATCTTTGCAGTGTTGACAGTTTAATATTTCACCAGCTCTGCAAATATTCCTTGTCCTGCAGTGGGGTTAAATGAAAGCTTCTAGTATCTGCTGTCTTCGCATCTGGAATTTTTCAGTTCTGAGATTTTTTTTTTTCAAATATTACTACTAAAATAACACAAAGTCAGTGTCTCAATTTTGTTCTTATACAGCGTGGTTTCTATCTGAAATACATCATAGTGGATTTAGTGACTGACAGCTCGTGCTATGAACTTGTCAAACTGATGTAATGTTATCAAGTTCTAATCAAATTCTTTATATTGGTAAATATTAATTCCTCTCTTAGTAGAAATTGTATTAAAATCTGTCGTATCTTTGACATTCCAAGGATTATAAATCAACAGAGTAGCATTTTGCCAGTCAGTGATTCCCCAAGTTAGACTGCGAATGCAGCTACTTATGTCAGGGGAATCTAGAAATCTCTCCAAACAAAACAGCTTCAGGATTTTTCTTGCTAAATCAATATAAAACAATGATGGAAATGCTTTGGGAATGGTAGTAATAAGGTCTTTTATTTTTTTAAATTAAAGAATAGAGTTGGCTGGAATCCCTAGAGAGCACAGGGCAGGGCCTTTCTAGGAGGTGATGATAGGTAAGGGTGGTTTGTATAATCATAGACTCCCTAGGCAATTTCTGTGCCCCAGCTTCGGCTCTGAGATTTTCATAAGCTGCAGCACAATACATTAAGGCACTTCTGAATGAGATGTACAGAAAACAGCATGCTGTCCAGGAAAACTTTCAAAGATTTCGTATGATATGTCTAAAACAAAGAAAAGATGCCTTTTTATGAAGACTAGAACATGCACAGAGTCCAGTATTAACAACACATTTAATGGATCAAGTTAGCAAAATCACATTGGTATATGAAAGTACTTATTTGCCAGACATACCCAGGAATAACTACTCATTATAAAAATGTTATCATGTTCCAATGAAAAAGAATAGCTTCTGGTAAGAAGATGCAAGTCCAATAGTTTTTATCCTACCAGCTCTAGCTGATACCTAGAAAAAATTTATAGGCACATTATGAGAAACAATGTAGATACCAGGATGTAATGAGTTCATCAGCTGCAATTTGACAATTAACTGGGTTCAGGCTTAACCGTTACAGCAAACTTGCTTAAATTACTCTGATGAACATCGAGGCTTTGTGCTTTAAGCAAGCATGGTTTATTCCACAAATATAGGTCTAAGAGAATCAACATGATTGGGTTTTATAGCTTGACTAGGAAGCTAAGCTTGCTTGACACAGAATGGCAGGAGTCACATAACCATAATTTAATGCTTGTCATTTCAGTTCCTGCAATTAAAGCAGTTTGCATTAACATTCTTTTTCTCTCTTTTCTGAATTTCCCCTTAATACAGTGTATCTGTTCTCTGTAAGTGCAGATAAATTTCCTGAGTTATGTATAATCAAGGCATTAGTACATAAATTTAATGCAAATAAACATTTTGTGACTTTTGCTGCAGCAAAATCTATTTGTAAGCCCAGTACTTCTGTGGGTTTTTCAAGACCCTCTCAGAAATGTTTTGAGGAATGACACTGACCTGAAAACATAGCACATACTGCCTTAGTGACTTTTAATGAACATGAACTGTTCTGTAGAGAAAAAGATAATTTTTTATTGCTAGTATTGAAAGGATGTGCAACAATACACAAACTTCTGAGGGTGTGGGAGGGATGTTTTAGAAGTTTACAATTTATCAGAGGTTGAGAGTTATTTGAGCCAACTGCATGATAGAATACAATTCTTTCATGTGAGAGGAGTTGCTGAAGAAAATTATTTTCCTGATGAAGTGTCAAGGAGAGGGAAAAACTTTGCAAGAATTTCTTTACTATATTTTTACTTGCATTAAGTTAAAATCCTCTCTTTTTTATGGTATTATCATCCCAGTATTTTTCATTATGTAGCAATATATACCATCAGGCATATGTGTGTCAGAATTACTGCAAGTTTCTTTCTTTACAACAAACCTTACAAATTTTCAGATGTTTTTCAAACTCCCTTTGAAAAAGAGCATCTTAATGTCATTGCTGCTTGTGCCTGTAGGCACTCGTGTTCAGCAGTCACACTCATTTCAAGAGAAATTCTCAGAAATGTTTTTATTTATTGCAGTGTATGCTTACTTGGTTGGTTTTGCTGCTGCTCTTCTCTGTGTATTAAGCATATTTTTTCAATCTTCTGAGTATGTCCTAGTAATTAAGACGTAAATTAGTGGTGCATTTAACACTTGGTCTGCCTTGGACTATTTTGCTAATGTATATGGAATTTTGTGATGGTCTTCTATGTAATGTTGCAAGTTCATTCAGTGATATAGAAAATAACTTTCAATTTATTAATTTGGCCTCTTAAGTGTTGTAAACTACAAATACAGTACAGATTCCATAGTAAAATTAATTATTGCTGTAGGTGTTCTTAGCCTGATAGTTAAAATTGACTTGTGGTCAAGGATGCCCTTGGACACCTCTGGATTTGAGATTTCGGCTTTTGGAGTGGAACATTAGCTTGGATATAATCCTTGAGTTAGGCAACAAAACTTCCTGCTCGTCTTTTGCTTTCTCTTTGTTTCCCTTTGAAAGAACAGAACCTGGCCACACAGGATGGCACTGAGCCACGTAATTTGAAGCCCTTTTGAGATGCCTGAGGAAAAGAGCAAATGGGATAAGTGGCACAGCACATTTTTCTTCAGTATTGACAGAGCAGAGAGATTGAGACTCCCCTGCCCAATGTGATAAATTGTGTTATTTAGAACTTCTTTGAAAAGGCTGAAAAGTTAATATAGTTTATGTCTCAAAGTGTGAATTACAGGAAGTAGAACCCGAGAAATAGATTACTTCTGAGATCACCATAGAATGGTTTGTGAAGCTTAGGCAAGGAATGCAAGAAAGAATAATAATAATTTTAAAAAGTAGGTCTTTCTGGTCTAGGATTAAGATTTGAAAAGTGAGGGGTTACCAAAGTCTAATTGTAAGAGATAAAAAGGGGCTTGCTGGGCTTGCCAGGCTTTCTGGAGCATCTGAAGAAGAGACATGAAAAAATCTACTTTCTTAACTGTAATTGTTGCTAAAGTTAGAATTCCAATGTCAAATTAAAATCAGAGTAATTAAAAACTAAATGTCTTGGTCAACATAGCTTTGGGTCTCAATAGAGTTAGACATGGCAATGCATGCACTGGATCAACTTGTCATGATCATTAGTCTCTGCAGGCGCAGCAGTTAGTTTCAATTTCCAATAAATTACATCTTTATTGATTTGTAAACAAAACAATGCTGCAACAACACTGGCATGAGGGAGGGCATCTTCGGAGGTTTAGGGGTTTTTTGTTCAGATAGGTTTTTATCCCCCATCTCCCTGGTTGTCTATTCACTTTTTTCAGTGAAAATTACATCAGTTTTTTATGTAAACATTTATCTCTCAAGGACTGTCCCTGGAGTTTGGAATTGACTGCAAACTTGTACAAGTCTCGTTCACACCCAGCTAGTACTTCTTCATGGCTTTGTATGGAAAGGAAAACAACTCACAAATGCACAGAATGAGTATGTAGAATTTCTATTACAAATGCACATGCACCATCAAAACCATGCTCCAATACGTTATATCTCTAATTTGTCTAATTTGTAGTATGACTACAATGTGACTCATTTTTCACATAAAAATCCTCTATTTTCCTGCAGAGTTTTGTATCCTGTATCCCAGATTTTCATTTGTATCTCAGTAAGATGAATGATGTATCTCAGTAAGATGAATGAGGAAACTCAAAAGTTTAAAGATTGTCTAAGAAAATTATTTCTGAAACAGTAGGTATTTGTCTATGTGATAATAAGTCTTTAACAGTTGGTTGTGTTATTAATGTACTCATCTATTAAATAATTTTTGTTTGCCTAATATAGTGATATTAATTTTAATTGAAAAAAGCTCTAAAATCCTTAAATGCTTTTGGATAAATTGTCTTGCTCTTTACATACAATATATGAAATATTAGTATACAGTTAATGCATTACCAATAAAAAAATAAAGTAGAAAAAAAAATGGAGGAATTTTTCCATCAGAATTTAATTTACTATTTCAGATGTGTTTCTGTACGACAGTGTTTTATTAATTGCTCTTTAAACTGAGATAGTTGATCAGGCTGTGTTGGAGATAATTCACTCTTTTTCCCTAAACATCCTTCACAAATAATGTGCCTTCTCACCTTGCTACAGTACATAACTGCTATTGATTACCTGCTCTCTGTTAAATTCAGCTTCTGTTCAGCACAGAAGGGCACATACAGGTGTTCTGACAGATTGATCAGGACTTGCAGAATGAAGTTTAAGGAGATGATAGCTCTGACCTTCAACCAAGAAGCCAATCCAAGCTGCTGTGTGAAGTGTGTTCTTTAATTACCCAAGTCTTTGCATTGATATTTTCTCTAGCTTTAGAAATATAAATATATGGCATTTATGAATGTTTCTATAAAGACACACTAAACAAAGGTACACAAAATGTCCAGAAAAGGGCACAACAAAGGGCAGAAAACTGAGCTGGTGAAGGGTCTGGAGCACAAGTCCAATGAGGAGCAGCTGAGGGAGCTGGGGTTGTTTAACCTGGAGAAAAGGAGGCTCAGGGGGGACCTTATCACTCTCTACAACTGCCTGGAAGGAGAGTGTAGCCTGGTGGGAGTTGGTCTCTTCTCCCAGGTAACAAGTGACAGGACAAGAGGAAATGGATTCAAATTGCACTTGGGAAGGTCCAAATAGGATATTAGAAAAAAGATTTCACTGACAAGAGCGATTAGGAATTGGAAAAGGCTGCCCAGAGAAGCGGTGGAATCACCTTTCCTGGAAGTGTTTGAAAGGTATGTGGATATGGCACCTGGGGACATGGTTTAGTGATGAACATGATGGTGCTGGGTTGGATTCGATGATCTTGAAGGTCTTTTCCAGCCTAAACTATTCTATAATTTATCAAGTGGCTACCTTTCTGCTGTCGCCTGATAAAGCAAGGCTGAGCAGCAAGAAACCTCTGTGGTTCGGTCTATTATTAGATGCCAATTACTGGCTGGTGTTGTATGGCTGGGAAAGATTATTCCTCTATCAGCAAATTGGAAGCACAGCAGCTTGGTAAATGTACAAGAGGAGGCAGGAATATTGCTGCAGTAACTGTTGTCTTTATCCAAAGAAACCTTCATGTGCACTCAGGTTGTCTGGTTAGCCCAAAAAACAAAAAGCTGGTGAAGCTATCCAGCTTTTGCAGTTTTATTGTAGTCATATGGAGGGACCTGGGACATTGAATAGGGAATTTTTCTCAAGATCTGGTAAACACATCAATTCTTCAAAATAACGCCTTTCTAACACTCATGCAAACAGCCATGTTGTCTTCATCAAATATCATTTAAGGAGCTTGCAATAAATGTTTTTTAACAAAGCAAAGGTGAAATTTGTGTTTTAAGAAGCTACCTCATATTTGACCAGGAGAAGACTATATGGCTAGCAAGCACCATAGGTAACGCCTCACTATGACAAGAAATATGAAATAAAAACCATCTGGGGTATTAGTTACATTTGAACATTTTTTTTTTCTGCAGAAAGTAACAAATTTGTTCAAATAGATGCAACTTTCTCTCAAAGTAGTTCAGTTGGCAAATTTTTTACCTGTTTTTCTTGTTATTTTTTCTGATATCTTACCTGAGCAATTTCCTCTTTCTGGCGAAAATTTAGTTTTTCTGGGACAGTTCCTTTCACCCAAGTGTATGCAACATTCAAACTACCAGTACTAGAGCGTGCTGCCATTATCCTTATTACCATCTCTTTTGCTTAATACAGTTTTGGCGTCCTTCAATCCCTAGCACTCACCTCTTCATCATTTCTCTTTCACTACAAAACAAACTGTAAATATCCTATGGTTTGGGGTTTTTATCAATTCTTTAGTTTTCCAGGCAAAAAAAACCCAAACAACTTATTGTTCACAAAGTCACTAAACCTTTTTGCTACTTTTGTTATGTAAAAGTAAAAATTTTCAATATTGCTTGTGCACTTGTTCTGTCTTCCACAAAAAGAGGTTTGATATGAGCAAAGAGCAGCCTGGAACTGCAGGGCAAAAAAAAAAGATCTGTAGAATGTAAGCAATGGGGAAAGTCTGAATGCATTCAAGTCATTTAGTGTAGCAAAGAAAATCAGAGAATACATGATGACTTTCAAATATATAAAAAGATAATATGAAGAACAAAGGAATAAAGTGTTTCATAATAGCTTTAGAAGCAATGGTATTACAGTTGCAGGAAAGCAGATTTAAGTTAGACAATAGAAAATATTTCTTAATGGTGCAAATACGGTTGAATGGGCATTACTAAGAGTTCTGAAAACCAGAAATGATGGAGGTATGATTTCTTTTCTCTCGGGGCAGATAACCTCAATATCCTTTTCATCCATATCATTAATGGTTCCATGACTTCTGATCTCTTTTCTATTAACTGTTCACTTAAATAGACTCAATCAAACTGGATTTCACATCATCATTATCCTTGTACTGGCTTCCCAAATGTACTCATTACATCATGAATTAAATTAGATCGTAAGTGACCTTTCCTTGAGGACTGCTATAAAGTGTCAGTTCAGTACATGGCACAGTAGAAAAATCTATTGAAGTTACTCTGAAATAAATCTCTCTCTCTCTAAGGCTCCTTGGAAATTAAGAGGAATGAAAAGTATGAAGATCAAAGATGAGGGAAAAATAGTAGAATTGATTGGCTTGTCGCATTTCTAAAGAGTCTTGGACTATGTCACTGAACATTGAAAGCAGGGTCTGAAGTCCACAGTTGCCTTTAATCAAAACTGGCTTGTTAAGATCTTTGTGAGTGTAACTGAACAGCTAAGTTGTTAACAGTACACAACATGGGTGTGACTCCATGCCTAGCAGCATTAGTATGTTCTTTTTCTCTACTTTCCTTACCTTGTTCACACATAATAGTGAGCATGAAGGTAAAAACTTCTGTAAAGTTTTTTCTGAATGTGAAAAAATGTAAAAATTCTCAGAAAGGAATTGCTAGACTTCTTTTTTGTTCGCTACATGTAGAACATTTTAATAAACTAGTATTTTGGATTGAGAAAGATATAAGAGTGAAGCTTATACATTTATATTAATTAACTCTACCTTACCCTATAAGCAGTTGAATACATTACATGGTTTTAGAACTTATGCTTGAATTAGGAGTTTCATATGCAATTTGTGCATGTCAGTGTCTGATGTTGCCTAGTGGGTCGAAAGGAGTGAGCTGGAGATTATGATCTACAAGGTTTTCTGATGTTAAATTTTTCAGAAGCCAGTGACGTTAAGGAACATCTCAGGTTGTCACACTCCCAGCCATATTTTATCCTGTAAATATGGGATATTATCTCAACTAAAAGAGAAGGTGAAGATTCTGATAACATTGACAGGCCTTCAGGAGCTCAGGTACATGGCAGGTAGGAAAAACTTCCATTGCTATTGCTTCTTATGTACCTGCTCCTCAGCCAAAGAAATTAAGTTCTTTCTGAACATCTGATAGTGTATGATGAGCCTTAGTCCCTTTTTAAAGTAAGTAGACAAAAATTTAAATTTTGTTAATTCAAAATTAAAGAAAATAGAAAAAATTCCAAACAATATGAGCATTATTTCTTTATTTTTTTTAATATGCTTCAGATGGCTTAAATAAAAAATATAATTTTTAACGAGTAATTGTTTGTTGATTAACTCCTACAGCCATCAATCTGCATCTTGTGCATTTATTTCCTACATTGTTTAATATCAAGTTTTAGAACTAGTTGATGATTGAATATATACCTCTAGTTATATATGTTTGAAACAGATTAACCCTGCAATGAAACATGTGGTTCTGACCTGTAATCCAACGCACCATATCTTTAACTCCTTTGAGTGAAAGTAAGGGGAGTTAGTGAATGCCAAAAGATTAAATTCAATTGCTACTAGGTTTATTTTACAAAAACAAGTGTTCAGAAATGAGTGAATTAGTGGCTGTGATTGATTTATTTTCACTTTCTGACTGAAACAAGATTAATTACCTGATAAGATGGTGCATTAAGGAATTATTCTTAAGTTTAAATATTTGAACTCTGCACTCTTATTTTATGCATTTTTCTTAGCTATATTTTAACATAAGAATTACTTCATTATATTTTCCAGTTTTAAATAGAAGGTCATGCTTTGTAAAGGTGTATTTTAAATCACATCCATTAAAATGACTCCTACTGTTTTGCAAGTGATTGGAACAGTGGGTACTTTTGCTGAAAACTACTTCTCCTCTTTCTGTTAGAATATATCAAAGAATCAAGAGCAAAAAAATTGTCCTTTCTACCAATGGTGTTCCAATTCAACAGGATAACACTTTAAAGCTATTTTCAGAAATATGCTTAAGGGGTTACATTTCTACCTGATACAGCTCTGTGCCTGATGGTGGGTGATTTTGTCACATAATACTTACTGAGTTCAGGGATTCTGGATCTTTACTTGCCAGTGGTAACATGCTGTTTTCATAAAGCAGATCTTGCTTTTTTAGGTGAAGGTGGTAATTCAAATCCGAACGCAGAAATCACCTTTGGATTTATAGGACTAACCCCACACATTTTAATTAACTTTGTTCATGATTAAAACCACTGCCATGTTATCTTTGGTGAGTGATGTGTTTGCACTGATGCACATGAGGGGAGAATTTGGCTTAAGATATCTTGATTAACAACTTTGTCCTCCTAGCTGACTATGCAGAAGCAGAAGAGAACTCTACAGTTCCTTATATAAAATTGCAATTTATATGGTATAGACCAAGAAGCAAATTCTGACAGAAATGAAAGAAATACATCCCTTTAAGGTATAGTTTGAAGAGCCAGTCTGTTTTTGTAATAGCGACTTGTAACTAACTTTCTTAGGTTTATGATTCAGTATTTGCAATCATGTCACCAGCTTTTCTCCACAGACCTCTGGCTTAGTTCCAGGCGGGATAGTATTGCAGACGTAACTCTGGAATTTTCATCCATCTCTTTGCCCTTTTAAATATAGTGGCTGAAGAATGAGAGAAGATGACTGCAGGGCTCAGGCATGTAATGATTTCCTTGGGGATTGGGTTTCTGTCCCCATTATTTCATCTGATGTGAGTGCGATTCTGTCCCTATTTCATCCAATGCATTTCTTTCTAATGCCTCAAGGTGCTCTTTTCCAAGTATACACTGATACAGCTGTGCCTCAAGCGCAGTGGGTCTTAGAAAATGTTATGCTGCTCAAAAACTGGGCTCCCATAAATTTTCCAATTCATGAACTTAAAAGTAATAATGTAGGGGTTTTTTCAGTCTACCAATAAAGTGGGAAATAATGTTTCACACCCTAGTAACTACTCTGAAAATCAATACTGTATGTGAAGGGCTTGGACTATATCCAGGGATAAACACCACAGAGAAATTGTAGCCAAACTCATCATTCACTGTTCAGAACAATGTTTGGATGATGGATCACATACAAAGTAGGGACTGACAGCCTAAACATCACATTAAAAACAAAATCAAAATTGCTGCTTTGTTGCTTCCTTACGTGCAACTAAATGCCAAATAGTAAATGTGCGTTATTAAAAGCATAGAATACCACAGATCTGCAAGGAAATTTCTTGCAGTAATATGTGATTTCTGGCAAAGTTCAGTAGCAAAAAAATCATTTAGTTGGTTCTTTTTTCTTTAGGGGTGGTTTTGGATGAAAATCTCAAGAAGATTTGGCAATGTGTGCTCACAGCCCAGAAAGCCAACTGCATCCTGGGCTGCATCCAAAGCAGTGTGGCCAGCAGGGTGAGGGAGGGGATTCTGCCCCTCTGCTCCACTCTTGTGATATCCCACTTGGAGTGCTGCATCTTGTGATATCCCACCTGGAGTGCAGCTCTGGAGCCTCTAACACAAGAAATACATTGACCTATTGGGTCAAGTCCAGAGAAGGGCCACCAAGTTGATCACAAGGCTGGAACACCTCTTCCTGTGAAGACAGACTGAGAGAGCTGGGGCTGTACAACGTGGAGAAGGTTCTAGGGAGACCTCATAGCAGCCTTCCAGCACCTAAAGGGGGCTACAAGAAGGCTGGAGAGGGACTTTTCACAAGGGCATGTAGTGACAGGACAAGGGGAGTTGGCCTTTAGCTGAAACAGGGTAGGTTTAGATCGGGGATTAGGAAGAAATTCTTTTCTGTAAGGGTAGTGAAGTGCTGGCAAACATTGCCCAGAAAGATTGTTGACTCCCCATCCCTGGAAGACCAGTCTGGATGGCACTCTGAGTTACCTGTCTAGTGAAAGGTGTTGCTGCCCAAGACAGAGGGGTTGGAACTAGATGATCTTTAAGGGCCCTTCCAACCCAAACCATTCCGTGATTATTTTTTTCAGACTAGTGTTGAGCTGCCGATACACAATCAAGTCATGTATACAAGCCTTTCTTCAACCACGGATGTTATGAAAGGCATGTTTCTCAAGGAAGGACAAAAGACTTTCATAATCACAGGTCTCCAGCAACCGGAATTTTAAGAGATGTATCAAATATTTTGAAACCAGTAACATTATTTCAATAATTAGTGACAATTCTTTTTCCAAAATAATAGACTCCTATTAGATGCCGTAAAGGAAATTGGTGTTGTCAGACCTGGACAGCACAGCTGAAGTCTGAAAAACACTTGCATACATGTATGTACAACTCTCATGACATTCACATGGATCAGCTTGCAGGACCTAACAAAACATTCTTGTATACAGACTAACATGTATATTATTCTATACTCATATTGTGTTATCTGTTAGGAGACCAACTAAGACTGGGTCTGTGACAATAAGTATTAAAAATGTTATTTATCATTTGCATTTTGCTTTTAGAAGTAATTTTGCTTTTAGAAGTTCTCACAGTGGCCAGTTAAATAAAAGAATATTCAGAAAAATTCTAATTCTTTTTAAATTTACTTTCATATGTTTTGGTTTTTCTATTCTGAAAACATTGCATTTCTTAGTTTGCCATCTGGTTAACCTATTTTAAAAAGAAAGAAATATGGTTTTTAAAAGAAACTAGAGCTCAGGCGGGAAAAAAGAAAAGGAAAAAAAAAGTGGTGATCTTAAAATGCCAGTATTTTAAAACGAAAGGCAGATATTGTCTCTCACTGAAGCTGGTGGAGACACATCTGAAATTGTTTTATTCTGTTTTGGAGCTATAGTTCAGAAGCTCTGTATTTTAATACTTAATCCAAATAGAATGAATAAAGCAAAAGGCTGGCTGAATAAGGCTATTAATCTTTTTCAGTATGGAGAACGAGCCAACTTCTAACCGTACTTTTTATTATAAAATACAGTCATAAGCCCTGAAGATTCTGAAATAAAGTCTATTTTGACATCCTGCTAATAGCTGTTCAGATTGAAAATTTTCTTGTGTCACCACACCGCAGCCCAGCTGGTGCAAACGATAGATGCTTTCTATTTCCTTAAATTGGTTTCCAGCCTTTGGATGATTTGCTATGCTGCTGTCCTAGAAAGGTTCATGGCATCCTTTTAGAGACTTGATACCCTCACATTAGTTTCCTCCATGCTTTTTTTTTTGTAAATTAAGCCTGGCACAATTGTGACTGCTCGCTTTTGATTAAACATAAGGGACAAGGACTGCAGTTCATTTACTACCTCTCAAGTAACCATGTCAAAGTGCATTACAGAGCATGATGTCTGAAGAGGTGTTCCTGCTATCTGCACTAAGCAGGCACATTTGCAAATTCATGAGCTATTTTTGAAATTCATGAGCCATCCTCTGCCCAGTTTTTCCTTTTGTTTTCTACAACAGAACATTCAGAAGATTTAAATTTTTTTCTGAAAGCACGACTGCATCTTTTAAAGTATAAAACCAACAATAAAAATAAAATATGTGTATAATAAAAAGGTAAACTAAACATATATGAATTATGGTCTTCTTCCTTAGCTACAATTTTTTCTTCATTCAGTGCATTTCCAGATGAAATCATGGGACATATGAAATTTCCATCCATTTCATCATCTTTCATTCACCTGATTTTTTTGTCAGTTTTTTTTAAAAAAAAAATTATTGTGCTCAGTCATACGTTCCAGTGACAAAGTATTTGTCTATGCTCATACATTAGCACAGGAATTGTACCTGATTATGAATATGTGATGACGAATAAATGTGTGTCTTTTTGTTCAATCCCATTCCAGTGTCTGGATAAATCCCATCTGGTTTCCACACTGGAGAGTTTTCCTGGTCTCAGGAGAAGGGTGTGTAGACAGCAATAATCACCAGGTAATTTACTGGACCTTTCTAACTGTAGGATTCAGTTTTACATAGACATTTCACGGACATCACCAAAATGCTTTTTAACCTAAGCATATCCTATGCTACTCACATGGTTAGGAAACAAAGTTAGAAAAGCAATTCTTCCACTTCCCTGTGCAGGGCAATGTGGATAACAGAATATACTCTATGAGCTGGATGGAATTCTTTGGAAATTGACACGTTGCAAAATCTTTCTTGGTAGCTCAATGGTCTTTGTAAAACACAATAACAGATATTTGTGGAAATGAGTACTAATGCTTATAAACTGCACTAATCTTTTATATATTGGTTATAACAAGATGAGCTTCAATAAAACATCTGATTTTTCTTTTTCATTGTCACAGTTGGCTGTCTTTAGTGTCACACAAACTCGTTTTTCAGTTTCACCTAGAGAGCTGTGAACTGAATAAATACAAGAGGCTATGGGAGAAACTATAGGAGTTACTCACTTCTCTGTAACCCTGCATTAAATAAGTATAGCCACAAAATATCAAATAAAAAGAAAATGAGCAATGGGGCAGGATTTCAAAATATCATTGACAGGGAAACATGAGAATATAACCCAAAGCACCTTAAAAATAGAAATCATTAAAAAAACTCCAAAAAATAATGTCAAAAGAGACATCCCTACCAACTCCACCAGTTGCAAAGTGAAGGCTGCTCTTCTAAGAGTACAAATTTTGCATTGATGGGATTACATCAGAAGAAGTTGCAAAAAAAGCCCCACATAGTCTCTTATAGAATGATGTCCAGAGCAGAGAGATTTCCATTGCTCTGTGGCAACCTTACTGAGATATCCATGCTGACCTCCTAGGTGGGCTGCTGGGATGAGCCCAGCACGTGTCTGGGCTCCAGCACTCAGATCATAGAATATTCTGGATTGGAAGGGACCATCAAGTCCAGATCTTAAATGAATGGCCCAATACAGGGGTTGAACCCGCAGCCTTGGTGTTATTAACACTGTGCTTCAACCACCTGAACCACTCTCAGGGTCATCCTCAGAGGTCCCACCACTCACACACTCTTCAATATTTTCAGAGTTCCACTGGCCTCATGCCTTGGGGCTATCAATACAGACAGCTGTGAGGAGGAGGACTGTAAGTGGAACCTAGGAGATGGACAGTAGGAGTATAACAGTATTCCTGAAATACTTAATGTCAAAAGATTCTTAGTCCTACAATAAAAAAAATTGCAAGTAAGACATGTATTTTCCAATAATACTTGCCCAATCAAAATCATAGATGTTTCAATGTGTTTTTAAAAGATTAAAAGTGAGATGTTTTAGTTATCTAATAACAGGTATTTATAATGTATGTGTGCAAAAAGAAGAAAATTGCACTGGCAAGAATAAGAATCAATACTTTAGAATTATGTGTTCAAGCTTTATTTTCATGCCATCTACCTGACTGACATCTAGTTATATTTACAGCTGTATCAAGGTTTTACTACACACAAATGAAAGACTTCATTTTGTATTGAATATCTTTGCACAATAAGCAAAAATAAGGATAGGATATCATAGTTTTGTCTCTATTAGAGACTGGGGTAGGTGCAGCTAAGATAAATGCTGCTAAATTTGCATCCAGGTTGAACGCAAATTACTGAAATGGAAGAAAAGCTTAGATGTGGGTGTTGATTGGGTTTTCTCTCAGCTTGAGGATAGATCTTGAAAACTTAGCAGTGATTGTGTTTTCAGATTTGTCAGAAACATTTACAGTCTCACACACCAGAAATAAACCTAAGACCAAATTCAAAGCGGTTTCTTTGAAGAGAAAGAAATGAAGCACTGAAAAAATTCAAATTACTCAGAGTATCCCAAATAGAGACTACCAAGAGGTTTCTATACTGGAAGCGTGATATGAAGATGACAGTTTTGTACTGTATGGTAGATAATGTGATTAGAGTAAGGGTTCTAATTACCTATTGGGCAAAGTAATATCCATAAAAAAATAATTCACTGTATCTAGTTTGAAAATGTTTTCAAATGAACAGCATGCAATTAACTAATTAGAAGCACATAGAAACGAAAATATAAAGTTTTATTTCAAATACCTTAGCTTATGTTTCAACAAGCTTATGTTGGGTGATTTATATTTCTAAGCATTTAGAGACTAATTCCTTTCATATAGCTTAAATGGCTTTTCAGCCCAGTTTAAAAATTTCTCAGCCTCAGGGAATAGAGTAGAAAATTTAAGAGAATAGTTTTTCAGCTTCATGGTAGCTAAGAATGCAAGATAATTCTCATTTTAGTCATATCTATTTGCTGGATGGTTTATTCTTTCTATTTTGCAAGATACTATGATATCAAATGAACAATATTCACTTGAGTGAGTGCATCTGCCAAATTACTTTATCAGAGTGTGGAGAATTTATCCTCTGGAAAGGATTGTATGGAAAGAAAGATTGCAATTTCAATGATTGTTTTTGCTGAAGAACATATCTCCAAATATGTTTCCAAACATGTTTTCAAATTAATGTTCCACTAGTGTAAAAAAGTTGCTGAGGATGTCTTGTAGCTGCACTGCCTACAGTCTGTTTTTGAAAAAGAGATTAGAGACTCAAACACAGAAGACACAGCAGAAGAAATTTAAACTTTGCTTTTTCTTCCTCCTCCTCATTGCTCTTCTCTCTGCTAAAAGTCTGGGCACAATATTCTTTTGATAAGGGAATATTTGAACTGAAGAATACAAAATAATGAATGGCTTGCACAACAGTAAAAGCATTATTATTTTTTGTCAGGATTCCATGTTCAGTGAATCCTGAGAAAGATACTTTAAAAGCAAATCAGTGACAGTTCATAAGTTAAATTTTTTGTCTTTTTCCCCCTTGCATGTCAGTGTTCTACACTTCCATAATATTGGTTCCTTTAAAGGTTTTCTAATGTAGAGCACTGGTGATTTGTTCATTTTGCACACTTATCCCTTTCGAATAACAATACTGGTGAGAGCCAGGCATTTTGAGAAGATACTTCATAGGCTTTCTTCCACTGTGATTTTAGTGCACCTGTATGTTAACTTGTAATATCCCAGTCACTGGCCTCAGTAGAAGAGACTTTCAGACACGATGAGGAATGTTGACGTACTTGGATGTTTTACTCCATGGCTAAAAAGTTTACAACAGTCTTTAAGATCATGAATTATGACAGCATTCAAATATTGCTCTCCAGACCTGCAGCATGTGCTGGTCTCCAGACCAGCACATTTGTGGACAGTCCCAGCTTTTATATACCATAAAAGCAGACATATTAATAATGTCACTACTACACTGCAGAGGTGTTCTCAAAATGTAAAACAGAACACTGCATAGACTAGATGGTGATAATTACATAGTTTGGTGTCTTAAGAGGCTTAAAAATGCAGTAAGACCTAAATTAATTTGTCATATTGAATCCCAGGCACAGTGAAAATTTATTTCGTGTCCAGGTAAGTTAAAATACTCTATCTGAATATTCATCACAAATTGACTTTAGATCTCCTGAAATTACACAGGAGGAAAAACTCGATTCCATATTCCTTGGGGTGGTGAAACACCAGTTTTTGGAAGTTCATCTGCTGCAACTGAAAGGTGACCTTGAAGCACCAGAGCCAGCACTTGCTGCTGAGGCAATCCTTGCCATTATCACACTTTGGCTGCAGCTTGCAGCAGCACTGTAATTTTGTCATTCTTGGCAGAGTTCCCTATATGCATTAGTATGAAATGGTATATAAAAAGCCTATATAGTCAATAAAGATGTAAAGTCTGGAAAAATTGTAGGAAAACATGGTTAATTTGCTTAGTTCCCTGGGTTCATTAAATTGGCTCAATGACTGGATTTAAAATAACTGAGCTGATATATCAGCCTCAAATAATTTTTACGCCAGAAACAGCAGCAGTGCACCCTAGAACACCAATGCTATATTTCCCTGTGACATACTGCCCTCTTGTGCATCAGTAGCTTTCTCATCGAGAAAATCTAAGAGCAAGACACTCATTTAATGAACAAAAGTTCTCAGACTCTCTCTTGATCTCCTTTGACATTTTTTATTTTTATCCAGAATGGATGCAATTTCTTAGGTCATGATGGAGAGGCAACACAGACTGGGTTTGTCTAGCCTGTAGAAGTGAAGACCGAGAGGAGATCCTACTGCCATGAGGGGAAGTGAGGAGCAGACTGGGCAGAGCTGGGGAGGGAGGGACTCCCTCAGGACCAGCAAGAACTGCACCGAGTTTTCTGTGACCTGGGAAGGCAGTGAGTTGTCTGGAATCACGCCTGGATATTTTTTTAAATTGCTTTCCCATCTTCAGCTTTTCTCTGTTTAAAATGTTAGAAACTCTAATTTATATTTTATGACAGCATAAAAAATTTTGCATTTAAAATCCTTTTTGCTTAGCTATGGAGAAAGCACTACAAGGAGGCTTTTGTAACCTTAGAGCCTCAGCAGAGTGGTCACACTCTCATACCTGGGATTCTGTCCCTGCATCAGTGATATTTATTTTGTACAAAATGGGAAGTCTTCAACCAAGAGAGATTGTGTTCTTTTAGATTTTTCCTGGCAGGAAAGTCACTTTTCTACTTGAAGGTTGATGTTGAATCAAGCCTCCCCAGACAAGAGGAAAAAAAGAAAGCTGCTGTAACGTCCCAATACAGTTGTTGTCCATTAAGCTCTAGGTGGAGGAATGTCCCCTTTCCCACACTGAACAGGTGATTCTCAGGAATGCCAAGTACCACAGATGAAATTAACTACACTTTCACCTCATAAGAGGTTAGATGAGAGTTGTAGCTGCAGTTATTTATGTTTGGCATGGATTTGTTGCACTGAGGCAAACCCTATGCAGAAACAAGAGCACACGAAAATTACTACACCTTAATTTAGTCTGCAGACAAGAGGAGTAAGCAGCCAAATTAGATATCAACATTAGATATCAACATCTTTTAGCTGATATAGCCCCACTGTAACAAAAACATCTGGAAAAGATATTGAGGCTTTAGTGCTTTTGAAAAATGTTTTACTGTCTTTAGATTAAAATTAGAAAACTATCTGGTAATTTAAAAACAAACCATATTTCCCTTACTTGTAGCAATGTTTGGCCCCTATACCTTTATGAGAAAGGAAGAAATGGTAGTACATCTCTTCTACCATCAGTCATGTACCACACCTCTATGAAAGTGCTAGGAGCTTTGAGAAACACAACAGTTTAGATTTCTTAAAGAATAATAATAATAGTAATAATAATAGTGGCAGTAATAGTAGTAATAGTAGTAGTAGGAAGAAGAAGATGACTTGGAGAGAAAAGAAAATACTTTTCATGTAAAGAGTAATTGTTCAAAATATGCAGGGAAAAACTATCCTACACATTAGATACTGCATAGTTTATATTTTGCAAGCTTTTTTCGCTGAAAAGGCCTGCATACATTTCATGTATCTGCCAAGTGCCAAAACATGTATAATAAAAGGTGTAAAACTGGGGATTTAGGGTGCCTGTGAGGTTACTGACCCTGAACAGGAACCAGAAATTTTGTGAAACCAGCGGGTGGATTGTCTAGCTCAGGTTGAAGTGTGGAACAGTGTCTGGAACCTAAAAGGTGGAAGTCTTGAACTCCATCTCACTGGTTTCAACTGTGAAGGGATTGGACTCCGCCTGTGCAGAGTAGGAAAAAGGCTCTGAGTCTTCTAAAAGACAATTCAGAATAGAAGTGTTGGTTATTACTGTCTAGAAGAATCCTAGAGACAATTGCTTTCTAACTGAAAGTTCTTTGTTAGATATCTAAAATTTTACAAGGCGAACTTTACCAGCATCTGAGCAAAATGAACTCTGACAATTCATGCAACATCCCCCAGCTCCTAGTTTGTTCCAATATAATATCCTTAGCATCATCAATAAAATTCATCAAGATGGTTCAGTGGTAAGTTATGTCCATTAATATAATTCTGAACAATAGTTTTAAATCAGTTAGTGTTATTTTCAGAAGCCACTTTAGACATAATTTTTGGTATCAGAAATAAACTCCAACATCTCCAGTGTATTGTTCTTCTGTATGTTTAGCAGACTTGTCACAAGAAGTTCTATTCAATTTTACTCCATTTCAAGCTGTGGTTAGGGGAGAGCCAATGAGAAATTAAATAAAGATTGTAAGCCCAGGAGTAAGAAAATAAATCTTTACTTTAGTGTTAAATTCTGACGTGTAAGTTGAAATATGTCCCATACAACTGGAAATCAATGATGACGAATTATTGAACAAAACCAAATAATAAAAGACCCTCTGGTATCTTAATTTAAAACAAAAAGAGAAGCAACTTAAAACTTGCCTATTTTCTTGAATCAGAACAGCAGCTCAGTTATGCTACAATAAAATAATTACAGCAAAGCTGCCCCTGTTGTAGCTATTTTTACTAATTTGTTTTATTCAAATAATGTCCTTACTTTATGCATCATATTTTGCCCAGCTCTGAAAAAACTGCGTCAGTGTTTAACCTTGTGTGTGTAGTTGTAGTGGCTATTCTTAAGAATCAGAGCCATTGCACACAGCAGAATTTGGCTCAGTTCTGAATCTTGTCTCAGTACAATTTGGCATCATCTTCTATTGTCATTTATCTACTACTGCACTTGTTCTGCAAAGATATTATCTGGCCTGTGGAGTGAAATTTGTCCAATAACACTGAAGTAATTGGTAAAATCACATTTTCTTTCAGCAGAACACATAGCATTTTCAATTACAGAGCTTATTTACCTCCTGCTTTCTAAGCTACTTGTACTGGCTATTAGTACTCTTGTGGTAGGTACACATTTCAGTTATGCTAGGTTTTCAAAAAGTGGTGTTTATTAAAATCTATTCTAGCTGCCAAATTACAGTGGATATTTACATATCATGAAACAAACTTAATGACCTGTTGCCTGGGTCCAGATGTACAAAAAGAAGCAGCAGTCAAGCTCAGAGTGCTAATATGCATAAAGAAACCCTGGGCATAAGAGGTCTCCAACCCACTTATACAGTATTTATGTTTACTATTACGGGGTAAAATATCTCAATATATACTATAATATGTGGTGACACATGAGAGAGACCACTGTATTTATTTTCAAGCAGTGTGAATAAACATTATGTAAACATATTTTAAAGAAACAGAACATTTTTATTTGTAAGTTAAAGTGACGTGTACAGACAGAACTTTGCAGTATGAGTATAACCTAAATTTCCCCTGAAAGTTTTTAAGTGCAATTTGTGCAGTTTGCCTTCTTATGACAAAAAATGATGATGACAATAAGTTTTTTTTAAGGACTGGCCACCCTGGGGAGATGTTTTGCTTCACAGCTCACCTCTGCTGCTGCAAGTGTGCCCCACAGTTCCCGACTGCCTGAACCAGGCAGGGCCAAGGAAAGACAGGTGATGGCTCTGGGACATCTAAAAAATATATTTCCTTCAAGAATCAGGAAAGCTAAGCCTATGAAATGCTTTAAATTAGCCCTTTGCTTTGAAATAGTGAATACCTCAGTTCTGTCACTGCTTTTAGTGGAACAGAGGAATTAGCACAGACTCCTTCCAAAACCAGATGTGTCTGTTCTTTCCATTAAAAGTCAGTCACATATTTGCATATTGTGTAGCATACGCTTCTCATTCCAGCTGTATAGATTAATAGGTTGAGGTTTTATTTGTACATGGCTTATGTAAGAGCACAAATGTAGTTTCTGAGGTTTGTTGTAAAACAGGTATCAAATTTTTCTCTGCCTCAAGTTGAAATGGATATTTTACAATAAGGAATGTGACTCTTCTAAGAAGAGATCCATGGCTGGCAGGCTCTATAGCTTGATGAAAAGCATTGCATGGTTTTGCGGTCCACCTGAAGAAGATGCTGTCTATTAAATGTTCCAAGCATACCGGTCAGAAACTGTATTTTCTTTGATTTTTTGCCCTCCCAAGCACTGATTAGTGTCACTTGATGTCAAAATCATCTTCATTTTACTGGCATCATTACATTACTGTGATAGGAATAGGTAACATCAGTGGTGCATGCACTTCCAGAATGGGCTGAGGTTCTTCTTTGCATGTATAGCTCTGTCACGTGTTTTGGGGCTATTTGTTGCCGGCAGGATCTCTCTGGCAAAATTGTTTATTGAGTCCAAAAGAAGCAAATAAGGAATAAAACCCAGTTTGGGGTTTTCTGCTGTTGCTAATGTTGGCCAATATAAATCTTATAAACACAGAGAGCAGAGTTTATGATTAAGGCACAGCTCTATTTTCCTGCTTCACATGACCATATTGTTGAGACAGCATCCCATTTCAGTGTTTGCCAATGGGAACATTTATAATGGATGCACGGGTTTCATGCATGAAGAGGCTGTCTTTGCAGCTTTGTCAGAGAGGGACTGGAGAGATTCATGGTGGAAAGCAAGAAGGAATCTCCAATCAGTACATGCTGCTGCACACACAATATCTTAGAGCAAGTATCTCTGGAGAAAATTCAAAGAGAAAATATTACTATTAAAAGATTACTTACCCTGAAGCAGACTTTTTTGCCAAATGGAAATGGATGATTGAACCATACCCATGTGCAGTGGTGAAGATTACTATCACAATTGTTGGCAGTTTCATTTCTGTAATGACCAGATGTCCAAGCCAAACATCACACAGAGACATAATTCTTGCAGCAATAATATCACTTAATAGTCCAGAGTGGCCAGCGGTTTCATAAAGACAGGCAGAAGGTGCTGACTTTTAGAAAAGCTGTTGATTTTTCCAACTGCCGTTTCGTCATGGCACTGCATAAAGTGCTAATTGCCATGACATTTGTTGAAAGCTTCAATCCTCATAATGAAATGGGAACAACTGCTGAACTAATTCATAGCAGCATGTTCCACTGCAGATGTTATCAGTGGTTTTAAGGTAATGAAATTATAACATGAAGAATGTGTCATTTTCCAGTTAGAATTAACCCTATGCAGTTTTATCTGTTTATTAAAGCACTTGAGTAGTCCCCTTCACATATTATCTGGACCCACATCCAGTATTTATTTTTATTTCTTTCAGATCTTTTTTCTTTATCATGTAGATGAAATATCTCACAATTACTTCAGTGAGGAGAGAGTTAAGAACAGGACTATTTCTAACTATCCAGAAAACTCCAAAATACCTTTGTAGTTCTCAACAAGTGTTCATCTGCTTGTCCATCTCTGAATTGCTTCTTTTTTGGTTTAGAGCAGATTCAGAAGCTGACAGTTAAGCCAAGGAAGTCACTTGCTCCACCTGTTTCCTTTACTTTTAAAGGGGATAAACAGGTTTTGTGATTCCAGGAGAGAGTTCTTGAAAAATTCCCAGCACTTTTTAGCTCCTTTATCCTCCACGGAAGCTTCTCATCGAACCCATCTCATTTGAGCTCTGAGCTGGCATTTCGTCTTCTAAAATCTAAAACTTTTGTCTTAGTAAAGGCCTTCAGTGTACTCATCAGGATCCCAAACTCCACAATATTGTGATCACTGCAGCCAAGACTATCAGTGACTGAGATATTGCAAAGCTTTTCTTGGTTTGTGAGTAACAAGTCCAGCAGCGCTTCATTCCTGCTTTACACACCTGATGTTTGTAAGAAGAAGCAGTCGTCTATGCATTCCGGAAACGTGATGGATGACGTGCGAACTGCTGTAATGTTCTACCAACAAATGTACATTCAAGGTTCTCCATAACACGGAGCGTGAGTGCTCCTCTTCTTCTCTGCCTATCTCTATGAAACAGTATAGCCATCCATCGTGATCCTTCAGTTATGTGAGCCGTTGCTCCATGTTTCAGTTATTCCTATGAGATCATAGCTTTCTGACTGATTGTGGAGCTCCGGTTCCTCCTGTTTTTTCCCCAGGCTGTATGTGCGTGTATGCATACACTCCAGGTGGTTAGTCTTCCAGTTCTCATCTTGGGAGGTAGCTAAGGAGTATTTGTCACTGCTGTAGTTGGCCTGGTTTATCCCCACTTTGTTGCAATGGCATGAGCATTGCCACTTTGGACTCTGTCCCCCAAGTCCTTCAGTTTAAAGCCAACCTCACCATGTTGGCCAGTCTGCTGCCAAAGATTCCCTTGTCTCTTCTAGACGAATGGATCCCATCCCTCTCTAACAGGCTATAGTCACTGAAGAATCTGCCACTGTCATAAAAACCAAAACCCTTGTGAAGACACCAGCCACAAAGCTGGTAGTTGATTTGCATTATACATCTATTTCTGGCTGCATGCTTTTCTCTAACCAGTAAAAGGAAAGAAAAAACTTAGGCACCAATACTTTGTGCGTGCACTCCCATGGCTTTGTAGTTTTCCTTGACTTTGCCCAGGTTCCAGCTTGCAATGTCATTCATGCCCACATGAAAGAGGAGCAACTCAGAGTAGTCTGTGATCCTGACAAGTAGCGGCACTCTCTCAGCAACACCTCAGCTCTGGGAAGTCAGCACACTTCTCATGACTCCCTGTCAGGCCAGCAATGTGAGCCTCAATGCTCCTTAACAGAGAGTCAGCAACTATGAGCACTTGTCTTTTTGCAGTATCATCTGTGCCACTGGTGTATTCTATAAACAGACAAACTTTTTTAGTTTAATAGTCATTCAAAATAATTCAATTTTTCATACTTGTATGCTAACTCAAAAACATAATTAACAACGAGACAGCTCCCCAGTGAATTTTCTAAGCCTGGCATATTAATTTTATGGAGCATAACTGCCAAAGCAGGGGGCAGCTGTAGGCCCAGACCGCGTAGGCAGTTGCCTAAGGCAGCAAAAGAGAGACACGAAAATCACAGTGATAGCAGAGCAGCTCCCCAGGCACCACCTGGTCTGTTGAGATTATACGATCTTCTCAGCCTCAATAACAAGAAAATTTATCCCACTCCCCGACTTTGTTTTCCCTCATCCTCCCACTGGTAGACAAAGGAGGTCTGGAAAGACCCCAGCATGGAGCCAGAGAAGAACTGCTCTTCCTTTAATTTTCCTTCTCTCGGGCAGTCATGATACATTGGGTCAGAAAGTCCAAGTAGGTGTTTGCAACTTTAACCTCATTAATTTTGAAATACTGCTGTGAAACCTTGAGTCTACCTCTGACAAAATCATTATTATATAATTTCTGTATGACTGTACTGGTTTGGGCTAAGATAGAGTTATTTTTCTTCATATTATGGAATTGTGTTTCTGATCTGTGATGAAAACAACATTGGTAACTCAGGAATGCTTTAGCCGTTGCTGAGCAGTGTTTGCACAGCACCAAGATTGTTTCTCACACCTCCTCACCAGCAAGTGGGCTGGGGGAGTACACAAAGCTGGGAGGGGACACAGCCGGGACAGCTGACCCCAAATGACCAAAGGGATATTCCATACTGTACAACATCATGCTCAACAATAAAACCTGGGTGAAAGAAGAGGAAAGAGAAATATTCTGAGATACAGTGTTTTCCCAAGTAACCATCATGTGTGGTGCAGCTCTGCTTTCCTGGGACTGGCTGAACACATGCTTGCCCGCCCAGGGGAAGTGGTGAATCAACTCTTGTTTTACGTTTCATGCATACCCAGCTTTTGCTTTACGTATTAAACTGTCTTTATCTCAATGCACAATTTTTCTTACTTTTACCCTCCCAGTTCTGTTCCCCATTCTTGGAAAGAATAAGTGGCTGAGTAGGACTGAGCTGCTGACTGGGATTATCCCACCATTACCACACAGAATTTAGGACTGTAACTCCTGAACAGCAGTGGATTTGGTCATTTATTTGGATGTTGTTAGCGATCCTTGTAGCTTCACATTTTTACTAATATGAACAGGGCTTCAAATCAGCTTTTATTCCAACGTGTCTCAGGTTTCAGCACTGCATGCAAGTGCAAAGGGAATTTACACTGGCTAGTTCTTGCTAGCCTTTCTCTCCTTCTCTCTCTCAATCTTCATAAGATCATTGTGAGTTGCACAAGGCAGCGGGGCAGACAAGAAGAAACCAAGCACTGCAGTGGTTGGCACCCCAAACTCTTACAACCCTTATGCATCCATCCTCACAATCTAACAACTGGGAAAATCATGCGTTCCTGTAAATTCGTTGGCTCTTTATGTGAGGCTTTCACAGCTGATTTCTAAAACCTTGAGCAGAGTTGATGTAGGGAACCATAATGAATTCTTATTAGGATTTGAAATGAATTGTTATTAGGATTTGAAAGTATAATCTCAAGTAATTTAGCAAGCAATTTCTAGTATTGAATTCCTTGAAATTTTCTCCAGAGGAGTAAGGAAAATTTCAATAAGACTTAATATATGCAAGAATTATACCACTATTTCATTTGGAAGGTTCAAATGCTTAACTGTCATTACTCTGCAGTCTGATTTTCACAGACTGTTGTTTCTGTTGTTTCACATGGGGATATTCTATACTGACTTCCTTCTGAAATTAAGTATTCATAAAGACTTCTGGGGTCTGTACTTTATACATTTTGCCACCTCTGGATTAGTTTTGACCTTCTTTTCAATTGCCTCTTTAGCAAAGTCATGAATATCTGCTGCTGGCAGAAAGGAGTCTCATTTTTCAACCCAGCTACATGTCCATCTGTGGTGTTTGCAGATTACTAGAATTTATCTTCTCCTATTCAGGGAATTTCTAGATGTTTCTGAATCAGAGAATTCCCACTTGTCAGCTCTCATTACCATGTCCTTTCCTAAGTTGAATTTGATGTAGCAACAAAGCCAACAGCAGCTGTTTTAGTTTCAAGATGCTTTAAATACAGGAAGAATGCATACATCTGGGCTTGACTCACTATGAGGTAGCTAATTTTTTAGAAAGGAAAAATTATCTTACTAACAGACCAAATTTAGAAAGATTTAGAAATCAATAAGGAAGGAGTGCTGTTTCATACTACAGGAATTCTAGAAAAAATAATTGTACAGTAATTACAATTGAAGGCAAGTGCAGACTGGAACAGACTGCAAATATGAGAAAAGGCAGAGAGAAATTTCTTTTTTTTCAGAAAATCAGGATTGTAAATAGTTGCTGTTTCAAGCATGACTGCTGAATCCACACACTATACTTCACTCAGACAAGGAGATTTAGAATAAACCAGTTCCATAGCATAAGACAAAATAAAAATGTCTCCAAATTAGCTACCTCCAAGGTAGACAGAAGCAGTGGAGCAGAGTAAATGTAGCACATCACATGAAATGATTGTTTTTTCTGAGAGATTAACCATTTCTAACCTGAAGGTAAATTGCTCCGAGGTACAGGCTGAATGAGACTGGGATTGTCTGCACCAGGCCATGTACCATGCAGCAGAAATATTGAAGAAAACTTCCTTAATTCTTCACAAGTTTAAGTAATCTAACTTTTTGTTGTGAAGGTAATTTTAATCTTAGTCTATTACTTTGTCAGTCAGCATGAACTGCCCTTCTAAAGAAAGGTATTTATAAGTTTCCTTTTTATACAGGTTGCCTTCACCATTCCAGCAGAGTTTCTAGGAGTTATATAATCACTGTACAGATTTTTAATAACCCCGCTCAGAAACTCCTCATTTATGTGAAGGCTTTTGGGGGCTTGCTAATTGTTCAGCATTACAGATAACCTCATTGTTTTAAGCATCTTCTCATAAATCCTACAAATGGACCAGAAAAAAAGGTAACAAATTTGCTTCCTAAAGATTTTGTGCAGGCTCACAGGCTCAATGCAACTTGCAGTAGAAAGTAATTTTCATTCATGAAGACAGTTAAAAATGAAGATTTTGCAGTGACAATGAGATCTATTGCAGATCTTCATTGTACAGCTTGAAAATTTTCTTGTAACTTCATCTACTACAGCTATGTACAAATACAGCCTTGCTTTCATGCATCTTGTTCTGCGTCATACAGAAAGGTAATTCTATCAGTCCTAAACAAGAGCAGTGTTTTTTAGGAAAGCAGTAATTTAGTTTGTGTTACATGTATATATGTATATACGAGGATGGTAAAACACAGAAGTACCTAATCTTCACTTCCTGCCTGAGAAGAGATGTGTGACTGAGGAAGGGCTGACATAGGAAATGCAGAAATATAACTGCATGATTTTAAAAGCGTGCAAACTACTCAGTGACTGAGGACAGATCTACAGACCCACAAATTAGCTCAGTTTGGGGAAGATCTGAAAAGAATTTTTGGGAGAAATCCAATACATTCCCACCCTAAAGCATTAATCTAGTTTTCAAAGAGAGAGAGATCTGAGGAGAAGGAAAGACCCATGACTCTGAAACCAATAACACATAAGATGTGATCTCTAATACATTGCATTATATATAGATTAGAATCAGTCAGTGTACACTGCAGCAGAAGAAGAACTGAGCATCAAACAAGAGTCCGATTAGTAGACTTCTCTTTTGACTTTGCCATTTATTTGAACGTGGAATTTCACATCAAAGAAGAATGTGGCATCCTCATTGCATTCACGTTTATTCAGATATCTGAGATTAGAGGATCAAAATGTGATAAATTATTATAAGAATTATATTAGAAGCTTCTACACATTGTCTTGAATTTTCATCTTGAAATTTCATGCCAGCTTTGAATAAAAATTCAAGATTTCACTTATCAGGATTTCTATACCTAAGTAACTCATTAGATGTCCCTAAAAACTACTTATAACACAGGCTAAGATGCTCACAATTTAAGTCGGTTTTTATGAGGCCACTAGATGGTGCCACACATATTGTTAAACACCTCAGAAAACAAAGTTTTGGGGAAAACCAAAAGAACCAACAAGCAAACAAACAAGACATAATACTGCTTCATGAAAGAGCAAGGATGTGTTTAAATGTTATTTCCCGTAGTCTCCATCCTGTCATTTCCCTCTACTACCTCAAATTGTTCTGTTCTTTCTTCTATGTATTGGGTAGGACTATACACTTCAGAGGGATCATCACAACAGTGTCAGCTCACTTCAGTGTGAGATCAATAGTCTTCTATTTTCTCACTGTAAATTTCTCAGTGTTAATATCCGTAATGTCTACAGCTACTTTGAGAAAGTAGCAAGTTTTTAATGTAAATTGTTACTGTGTAGTTGGCACGTCCTATCTACAACAAAGTTCTCCTGATCAAGTCAGCCAACACTGGCTCCTGACCAGTACTCAACTGTATAAGGCAGCAAGTCTCCTTGGGTTCATATCCACTTGAGTTTTGCAGCTGAACTATTCTGTGGGTTGTGTAGTGAGTGCTTTCAAGAAAAAAATCCTGGTGGATTGCTTTCCTGGTCTCATAGGCAATTGTGTGAAAGTACCGAAAATTTACAGCATTTGAATGACACAATATGTGCTTGCATAAGGCAGCCTCATGCTAAAAGTTACTGAGTTGTATTAAGTTGTCATATATGTTCCTTTCAGATCTGTCAGTTTGAACTCAGAACACAACTGCATTTGAAGAAAGGGATTACACTTGTGCATGCACTTAATGTAGCCCACAGCTCATTGTTACCTTGAAAAATGGAGGTGGGAGTTGCACACTGTGCCAATACTGAGAGTTAATTCTGCAGTGAATATAAATTTCTACCTGTTTAGTTCAGTTTTAAAGTCAAAATAGCACTGTGTGGTAGTGTCTGTAAGACCTTCTGACATGTGACATCCAGCATCAGCTTGAGAGTTCTTGAGAAGTAGCTGTATGGTTTTATTTCTGATCTAATTTTAATTTTGAAATTTTTGTTTAATTTGTTCCATGCAAAATCTATATTTATATGATTCCTTTGGATAATGACCAAGAAAGTCAGTGAAGCTATAAACAGAGGAAGGCAAAAGTGATCAGTCAGATAAATTGCTGAATATTGAAAAGGCCAAAGCAATAAAAAGTTGCATTATAATTCATCAAGTACGTGAGGCATTAAAAAGTCATACAGGTTCAGATTTTGATCAAGATTTATTGCAGAAAAAAATCAAATAGAACCTGATTATTTTTTCATTACAAATATGGTAGAGAAGACAATAAAATAGTATAAACTTACTGTATCCTAAAAGACTTCACAAAAGCAGGCTGTTCACTTGCTGTTCTCCATCAGATTCAGTCAAGGCTGACATTAAATGGAAGATATTCTCTGTGCTAGAGAAAAGTGATGAAGGAAGTGATCATCTAGTGGTATTATTCCTAGCCGCATCCCAATACACGCTTACACGATGTTGCCGTAAGAAGTGCTTTTTGTTGGATTATTTTGATTGAGGATTACAGGCAGATGCATTTCTTCTCAATATTTCAGCAATTACCAGCTTAAGCAGTTAAAGTATAATTTGCGTATTAATTCAGTTAGTCATATTGAAGTAGTGGAATAAAGTTCTATTTCACTTAGTGATGCACAGAGAGGCTGAACAAGGTAGGCCTTGACTGGAAGTCCTTACTGTTTCACTTCCATCAGAAATAACAGTTTTACTGCAGAAAAATAGGCCACAGCATCAGATGATATTTTCCTAGCAGATATACCTAGGTGCAAATTTAGATATTTTTCCTTAAGGATGAGACAAGACAGTAAATAATGAAGTGAGGGGGTATTTCAGGAGATAAATGTACTCATAGCCCTCACCTAGATTAAATACAAGGAAGCCGCACCTTTGCCAGTGAATCATAGAACTGTAGACATATAAGTCACACCAGGACCTCAGAGTTTCCATTCTCTGGTTTATAAATACATGATTGGGCATTTTCATTAAATATAGGTGACAATAAGTTGGAGCTCAAAAATATAGACAAGGAAGTTATATTTGCTGAAGCAGATAAATCGATGTCAAGCGAAAGCTGTGAAGGATCGTATCAACGATAATTCAGAGACTGTTAATAACAGAAGGCAAAACTGAAATGGTCCTACATACCTAAACTAGAGAACCAGAGCATTAAAACTACATAAGCAGACATAAAATTGCTTTGTATATGTTTAAGTCATCAGAGTTATTCCTCTTCCTTAACTCCTGCTCTATCACCAATGGCAGTGAGGCATCAGCCATAACATTCAAACCTTGAGGTGGCTACTAGTGCAAACAAATTTGTTCAAACATGTTAAAAATTCTCCTTTCCGAAGCTATATTTGAGCTTAACTATCTGTCCCATAATGTCCCATTTCTGATCAGGAATATGAGCTAAATGGGCAAATGTCAGTTAATTAGAAAGGACCTTCAGCCTCTGATGTCTGACTGCTGTTGGTTCATTACCAGTGCTATTTAGCAAGTCTTAAGAGTATGAAGAAGGCAATCCTTTATTACATTTATGCTAAATATTTGTATTTGTTTATAATTCCAAAATTTGAGGAAATAGAGAAGGAAGTGCCAGTTACTTCACTAATAAACCAAACCCCAGATTTGTTTTCAGTTGCAGAATCTCTTCAACTTCCCTTTAGACAGTCTTAGGAAGACTGTAGCTGCTCCCCTCAGCCTCTTCCTTAAAAGCTCAAGAAATCCAGCTTCTTCAGCCCCTTGTCAAAGAGCATGCTTTGCATCCTCTCTTGTCATCTTGGAGGCCCTCCAGAGGTCTTTCTCCACCTGGTCTGTATCTTTGTCCTGAGGTCTCAGCCTGGACTGGGTGCACCAGAAGTGGCCTTCTGGGTACCAAGCAAGCAGCAGCGAGCAGCCACTTCCCTGGCCTGCTGGCTGTGATCCCTCTCTGTACCTGGTACACACACAGGCCTGTGGCCACAAGAGCGCACTGCTGACTCACGTTAAGCAAAAATCAGCAACATTATCCACTGACATCCCCTCAGTTGGATCAGAGGTATAACTTCAGATAAACAGATAACTTTCAAAGGATATGCTTATATTTTGGCCAGACCTTTCCTTACTGTAGCTTCTAGTGCAGCTGTCAAGTTTTGGCTACCAATTTGCGTGCCAGTGACTATTTAGACTCCATGCACAGAACAGGAGCTGTAAATAAAGCCTGGTGAATAATGTACAGGAGACAGCCCCTGGGGCAGGCATATTTTAATATTGGAAAAGCAAAAATATTACTAGGCATCAAATTTTTAAAAGTGATTTTAGGGTGGTCTTGAGATTTCTTATTGTTTTGGATGCTTTTCATGTATAGGGACAGAAATTTCACAGAATCACAGAATATGGTGAGTGACTTCAGCTGCTCCTCATACCTCGACACCCTTCACCATCTTTGTTGCTTTACTTTGGTTGCTCTCTAATAGCTGATATCTTTCTTATATTGTGGTGAGCACAGAGGACTCAAGGTGAGGCTACGCCACTGCAGAGCAGAGTGGGACAATCCTCTCCCTTGCCAGGCTGGCGATGCTGTGCCTGATGCCCCCCAGGATATACTTGGCCCTCCTGGCTGCTAGGGCACTGCTGACTCATGTTCATCTTGCCATCGACCAGGACCCTCAGGTCCCTTTCTGTGGCACTGATTTTTCTTGGTTGGCTGTCGAGGGCCTCCAGGTCCTGATGGGTCTTGGGGCCATTGCTCGGGTGTCCCTGACCTCAGGAACCCCCCTGTACAGCTCGATCCAACACTCAGCCCTGGACTTACCTCAGTCACCATCACTGTCACTGCTACCTCACCGACTTCTTGATTTTCTCACTAGCCATAGAGTATACTGTAGCTTAATAAAAACACTGATATCTTAGTAGTCGGCTAAAATCCAAGAGAGGCATCCTATGGCCAAAGCCTGAGGCAGCTGTCTTGGCCAGAAACCAAGGTTCTCCATTTTCTCAGGGCCTTCTATTCACGGTCTTACGAAGTGCCTTTTTAGAAAATCAACCCTAAACAGAGAGAAAAAGTTGAGCTGAACAGATTTTCACTTGACCAGAGGTTATAAAAATGATTAAAATAGTTATTAAAGTTTAAAGCTATGTATCCAGAAAGTGAAGGTCCACTTTAAATGCCCAGGCTACTGAAATGTTCCAAATACTTGGATTTGCTACAAGTTATTCTCATTGCAAACTGACTCCTAGCTGCAGGATACTGTCCTGTGGGAGGTGACCTCTGAGTGAGAGTTAAATTTTAAGCCTGGATAGGGCCATCAAGATTCAGCCATGTGTGAAAGGATTGCACAAACAAAACCTCTTACACAAACAAATCATCCAGCTCTGTCTCCTACATTCACTGCCAGTCATGTCTATGATTTTATTTTTTTTCAGAGAATCCAAGCATGTTTCACAAATTTTCATCCTGCTGGCAATAATGTGCCAGCTCTTTTTAGGACAAATACATTATTTTGATTAGCCTGATGCCATTCTAGAAATGCTGCTTTCTCCTGAGGCATTATGCAGTTTTGTTTATCTCAAGTGTTAAAAATGCTTGAGTGACCTTTGGCCCCTTCAAAGCCCTGGCTTTATGGCATCTTACTGAGCTTCATTGGTAAATTTAGGTAGTCAGGAAAGTATGTCTCAGGCTGCCATCTTCACACTTGTTACCTTCTCACTCTGAACTGTCTGTTCCCCATCCAGTCTTAGGTGTTTTCCACCAGCTGACAATGGAACTAGGGGGCTTTTTCCTATCATATAAAGTTATTCAACTCTTATATTATTCTTGGTAATTTGTCAAATATTGATGTGTATTTTACTCCTGATCTTTATCATACAGTCAGCTAGATCAAAAACATAATCTTTTTTGGTTTATTTCTAAATGACCTCAGGAATTTAAACTGCTTTAAAATTACTACATCCTAGATTACCATCTATTTACCCTGTACTTAAACAGAAGTGAAAAAACATTTCTGCATTTTGATATTATGGTTTACCTAAAATTGCCGTAGTACTAAACAGGTTATTTTAATGTCCAAGACCTCGAAATAACTCTGTGTAGGAGTATGCAGTGTTGATAAGCAAGTTATTTCATTCTGAACGCCCCTTATTTACCCTCTCCAATGCAGAATACCTTCCTAGTCTTTTCTTTTGAACATCACTCATGTATGATCTCTTACATTCTGTACAGCCTTCTCTAACCTGAAATCTTCACTTCTCTTGTAATTTTATTATCCAAACAGATCTATGTCAGAGCCTTCTCCTCAGTTATTGCAACTGAGAAGCACATGCAAAACATTTCCCGTAGGTGTTTGAAGAAAATTTTGAAATATAAAAGCCTACAAACTCGAACTAGTTGTGTGGAACCGACATGTTAGTTCTATGCAACCCCCACTCCCAGCCTTGCTTAAGACAAGTTTCTGGAGAAGAGATGACACAAGATGATCCAGGAAGCAAAATCTGACACCTGCAATGAGTAGTTTAGCAGTTGACCAGTGTGAGCTTGTGCCAGAGCAGATATCCTGCTTCTTATCATTGGTATCTTGAGGATAGGTCTAGAATTTATGGGGTCTTGCATTGAGTGCTTCTCTACTGCTGATATGTAAAGGTGTGAGTATCAGTTTTAGGATTTTGATGAGAAGCAAACGGCGGCACAAATATTCAGCACATGCATTCAGCAAAACTTTATTAGGAATGGGAGAAAAGAATGTGGGAGTAAGCAGGTTCGGGATTAATGTGGTTAAGCAGGATAAAGCCAGTGGAGTAAATTAAATCAGTAGCTGAGATGATGACAGAGCTCAAAATGGAGAGTAAGACTAACACTGTCTCAAAACCAAGAACATTTATAGTTTGAATGGGCCTTCAAAGGTCACCATTGGCTGCTGAATCACTTTAGCCATATGCATTCCTAGCAATGTCATGCTACCATCAAAACGTAGCATCAGCCTTCTAATTTCTTTTGACAGCTGATGTCATTACAGCAACTTGCACATTAATTCAAAATCAGACTGCAATCATATTGCACCACACTGTTGCTTTTTAAGTCAATGGGAATCAAAAAAACTCTTCTGGTTACTGTATTACTGTATCTCATATTCTTCTCACAGTTTGGCTCCTTAACATTCAAAGCTCTGCCATCTGCGTATCACAACTACATTATAACACTGCAGAGGGCACTACTGGTGCATATGAGCAGCTGTTGAGCAAATGCACAATTTCATCTGCATGAAATTAGGACAGGGGATGTACGCAAGTATGTATTTATTCATTCACTAGTGTCAGACCTATTTGTTCTATTGATGCTAAGGGCCTGGTGATGAAATCACATCTAGCCAAACATCCTTAGACATAAAGAAAATAGAAACAAGATAAGATTCCAGTAGTCAGTTCAAAATTCTTGTATACTTAAAAGTATACTTATACTTCTTTTTTTTAAAAAAACATAGGAGAGGGAACCTCCCTCCTGCCCATGAAACTCTTGCATTTAAGTGATAGTTAAACAATTAGTTTTTAATCTCTGTGCATTTTTCTCTGGGATGTCTTAGGTTTTAGATGCCACCATTTGTGTGCACCTATACCTATTGAAATAATGATTTCAGTATTTAAATGAGATCAGCTCTTAAAAATTTCACTTGTGGTTTAAATCGGTATACTAAACCACCGTACAGAACACCCTTGATGCACTCTCTGATAGACATTCAAAGAGGAGGTTTTCTCCTATTTCCAGATCAGTTCCTGAATAGTACTATGACTTTAGGCAAGTGAATACTTAGTTCATGTATGACTGTAAATTGGGTGTGAGTGCTAGTAAAATGATTTATAATTCTTGGATGGAATGCTAATATTTTTAGGAAAATATTTTGGCATCTGCGGTTGTTGAAGGTTTTGCTCTTAGACTGATTTCTGTTGTGTTTAAGATAGAGAGTTTGGATGGAAAATGGGGATTTGGGCTCTTTGGAATTCATTCTTCAAGTAATTGGTCTCCTGTTTTTTTCCTCAGAGCATAAGTAAGCAGCCAAAGCCGCAAGCATTCATCCTGGAGGCATTTTGCTGACATCAGTTCTCTGTCATACCTTCTTTCTTAATGTCCAAAGATTATTTTTTCCACAGCTATGATAAAAAGAGTAGAAAAACATTTCCAGTAGAAAAAAGTTCTAGGAAATATCTGTTCACACTAACTCTAAAAAAGTTAGAGGATGATTTGATCAAAGGATCTAAACAGCTAGATAGTACAGAATGTATTCTCAGGTGAGTCTAGAAAGGTATGAAAGGATTCAGAGACTGGAAGCTGAAAACAGGTATTTTCACAGTAGGTTTATTTGCATTTTTAGAGAGGTGAACAACTAGTGACTAGAAAGACATGTCAAGATGGCTTCTCTATCATTATATTCAGTATTTACTTTTATCTCTGGAAGATATGCTCTTCTAAGATTCGAAATTAATTCAGAGAGATTCTGTGCTCCTCTATCAAGGTCAGTCCCATATAGATTCAGATCTAGACCTAGATCTGCCATGTGATCCTAAAGGAGGAAACACAAACTGTTTTACAAGTCTGTTCACAAGCTTCTCTTTGGCTTATGTAAGGCTTATTTTATACGATTGGCTCCTGACAGCCATTCATAAAACTTGCAGCATTTGCTATCCAAATAGCTTCCAGCCACTGACATTATATCCTCTAGCATATCTGCTTACATTCTGCTGTTGTCCTACTTCCAGACACCATTCATCTTTGAGCGCACAGTTTCACTAGATGCATTAGTTGCTTGCCCTGCTGAGACCTTCATTGAAAGCACTCAGATATTAAAAACAGCAGCTGCCATTTAAGCAAGATATCCACATGATATGATATGTTAAAATGGTGTAGGTCTCTCTAAATCTGCTAATCTTAAACATTGCATAAGGTTGCTTACTCACTGGCTCTTCATACTGCTTTTACTGGATTACTGTAAGCTATGTAAAAATTAGTTTTCTTGAAGGAAAATTGAGTGACAGCACTAAACATGCTTGTATTAACTATTTTACAGTTCTACTGTTCAAGTGCCTGAGATGGTCTTTTCATAAACATTAAATCCCCATAAACCAGCATATTCAAACAGGGGAGTGGACCCAGATGTTCATACCTGTTTCTGTGCCTTTCCTTCCCATTTTATCTCCCTTCCCCATCTCAATGCCACGTTTATAAGACTATTACTCTAAAATTGGGGTGGGAGAGCTGACCTGGGTTAAAACTAATTCAGAGTAGATAACTGAGTGGTTTCTGCAGTCTGTAGTTGCACTGTATATTTATTATGCATCTCCACAAACAATTATTGTGGTGTTAAGGAATAAAACAGCATAGGGTTGAAAACAAGTATGAAGAGCAGTCAGAGTCTCTTTTGTTAACTGCTCGGGCTCAAAGCATTTGTGACACTCCTTGTTTTGTGCTACCTTAGACATCATTGCCAGGTCTGGCCTCAGCATAAGGTTTAGGAATAACACAGCTGAAATATTAGATACCTTCTTACCAATGTACCCCGTCAATCAGCATTTCATACATGCAGACTGTAAGACCACTATAATCATCCTGATTCCCTGAAAACTTCAATAGGAAGTACTTCAAATTGATGTAAAAAGGACATAAGCAGCATTTTTTTTGTGAAGCATGTACAAATCACTTTCAAGGTACTATTTCACATTCATTTTTTAACAGTAGGTAAGCAAAGGAAAGTTAGCGTTATACATCACTGAATTCATTTCATTATCAGCTTCACTGGCAGTAGTATGAATATTACCATTGAAAAAGAAATGCAAAGTTATATTACATTGCATTTAATATAAAATATTGGTTGTCTAAGCCCAAATTGGCTGTAAAGTAGAAGAAAATTATGTTTATATCTCCTTTAAATCTAATTTCTTTTTGAGTGATATAGAAAGTAAATTGGAATTTTGTCATGAAGGATCCTGAATCACTGTGTTCTTTGTTGGAGGTCCTTATAACTTTCTTACACTTAACACTGTTATATTATAATTTTACTTGGCAACCCTTGTACTTTTTTTTAAAGTAGGTTAAGTATGAGTCATGTTGTTACAACATGATTGTATCTCATTCCGGGCTAAGATGTTGAGCTTGCAGAACACAAACGAAATCTATCTGGAAAGAAACAGTAAGTCACTTACGCTAATCTTTCAGATTTAAAACTTTCTTTAAGTGCTGAAAAAAATTATTTTCAACACATGAAAAATATCTACAGAAAGGGTAGATTCAGGAAATAAATCACAGAGCTAGATCAAATGAGATCAGAATAGTTCTATCTTTGTTGCACGTAATTGCAATTTGACCTTAAAGTCCATCTGCACAGTACTTTCCATTGATTACCTATGACTGAGCAATTCATCTCATTGAATCTCAGTTGTCTAGAAGTTAGGTATCTGTTTTAAGTTATTCATCCGGATTGTATTTATCTCTTGTCAATACAGACATAAACACCATTCAAATGAGAGGAACCCTCCTTGGTTCATGGGAACTTTCTCCATTGGCAGTAGAGAAAATATAGCTTGATCCGAATGCATCCATTTAAGTTAGGTAGCTAGGAAAGTTAAGCACTACCCTAGTAGCTCACTGGTTAATACTGGTTTCTTTCTGTATGGTTTCCTCTAAGAATTTCAGATGTCATTAAATTAGGAGGATGAAGTAGCACTGGAATTTAGGCTGAGTACTTCGTGTTTAGGAACCCTTAACCTCTCTTCTTTATCCCTTCCTGGCTGCAATATAGGAAAGATATATATCTACTTCTGTGTTCTGGTTTCAGCTGGGATAGATTTAATTTTCTTCCCAGCAGCTGGTACAGTGCTGTGTTTTGGACTCAGTATGAGAATACTGTTGATAACCCACTGATGTTTTAGTTGTGGTCAAATAATGCTTACCCTCAGTCAAGGACTTTCAGGACTTTCAGTTTCCCATGCTCTGCCAATGAGGAGCTGCACAAGAAGCTGTGAGGAGTCATAACCAGGTCAGCGGACTGGAACTGGCCAAAGGGATCTTCCATACCACAGAACATCATGTACAGTATATAAACTGGGAGGGATTTGGTTGGAACCTGCCAATTGCTGCTCAGACTGGGCATCGGTCAGTAAGTGGTGAGAAATTATATTATTTATCACTTGTTTCCTCTCCATCCTTCTCCTTTTCATTACAATTATTACTATTACTATTATTTACTTTATTTATATTATTAGTTTGTTATACCAAACCAAAGATTTTACCTTTTCCTGATTCTCTGTGGCATCCCACCAGGCGGCAGGAAGAGTGAACAAGGGTCTGTGTGGTCCTTAGTTGACGTCTGGGGTTAAACCATGGCATTTTGTAAAACAGCTTCATTTTCCTGCCTCTTTTGCAGTATGAGCAATGAATACTAAACAAATGTAAAGCTAATGTGATTTAATTGACATGTAATTTCTCAGTTATGGATTCTGCCCTGATATTGATCTCTATATGGACACTGACACACTGTAATTATGTACATGCTTTTTTGTTGCTGTAAGGCCACAAAGGACACATACTGCATTCTTAAAAATAGACTGCATTCCTATCTGATCTAATCGTGATTTTGGCCAAGACTGCAGTGCAGAATAAGTCCCCAGGTCTACATGCTTAGGATCGATATGAATATTTCTTTAAAAAAAATTAAGACAGAAATTAACATCTGCTAAAAGACAAAAGCCTTGCTTCTAACTGAAATAAATCAGTTGCTTTAGCAGCTCATCCCATTGGGACACCTAAAGGCAGTAGTTCTTATTATGGAGTAATGGGCTGCAAAATTTCAGTGTAGTGACAGAAATTTGTTTCTGGCAGATTGACAGAATTTTGTTATTTTGGGGAAGGCTGTAGGGGTAACCATAGCATAAAAGTAAGGTCAACTCCAGTCAGACAATTTTTAGTAACTGGAAGACTGTGATGGTTGCCTGGCAACTACGGCAGATATAAACAAGCTTTTCCAGGTGATGTGGGAGACTTATGGCATTTTCACTTGCTGTGTTGAAAAGATCGCCTTTTAAAAGGGTCTGGCAGTTAGAAAGTTAAATTAATCATGGTTAACTTGGCCCATGGTAGATACAAAGACTGGTTGATCTGGCTTCTTCCTAGAATATTTTTTTCCATGTTTCCATGAAGTGTCAATATGTCATCTAACTCTTGAAATTAAGGGACACAGGCTTGATTCCTTTGCTGCATTGGACAAATCAAACACATGTGTGGGTTCAAAATATATCTCCAGCTTCCCAGCATCACCCCTTAAGCACTCTCCTTAATCTGCAGAGGCTCAACAGGTAATAGGAGGGACCCACCTTCTATCTTTACGCCAATGCTTATACATTAATAGGAGAGCAAAGCCACCCCTTCTGATCAAGGAAGGACACTTATAAGAATGTGATTTAAATTTTAAAGCTTTTCTGTTTTGCTGGGTTACTCCCATTTCTGGGAAATTTCTCAATACTTCCCACTATTTCATTAAAGAAGTAATTCAACTTTCAGACTGGAAAATTAGATTTTTTTTTTTTAACAAGGGTTGGTTCACTGTTTTGTACCAGCCATAGGCATAGCATATATTTTATCAGGATACTGAGACCTTTCTGAATAAATTCTAAATGTGCACAGAAGGTATTGACGGATGTCATTTGTTGTACCTAGTCACAGCTGATATTACTTTCTCTTCTGGTATGTTTTTACCCTTCTGAAAAGAATCATAGAATATCCTGAGTTGGAAGGGACCCACAGGGATCACTCAAAGTCCAACTTCTGGCCCTGCACAGGACAACCCCAAGAATCAAACCATCATGCCTGAGAGCATTTTCCAAATGCTTGGTGCTGGGACTACTGCTTTGGGGAGCCTGTTCCATTGCCCAATCACCACATCGGTGAAAAACCTTTTCTAATACCTAACCTAAACCTCCCCTGACACAGCTTCATCCCATTCCCTCAGGTCCTTGCTGCCACAGAGTATCTGGTAACAATTTCACGGATGGTGAAGAAATAGGTCCATGGTAAGGAACATTACTGCTGAATATCTGCTGTGTTTCATTCCTATTTTGCCAGTGTAATCTGGATATCAGCTGCTCTGAAAAAATCCTTCTAGTCTTGTTCTCTGATAGTGTATACCACTGAAACAGGTGATGCTTCACCAATCTATGGTTCTAGCTGATATTTTGTCCTTCTTCTGAACCCTTCCTCTCAAGTAACTGTACTATACAATTTCTGAGATACTATATATATCTTGTACAGGGCTCCAAAGTGTCAAATGCTTAACTGCTCCAAACTGTATGGTTTAAATACCATACACCCATTCTATTTCTTTAAGAAAGTTGTGGGAAATTTTGGTTTTAATTTCTTTTTATTTTGACAGTCTCTGTCAGTTTATTTTGTTGTTCTTTTTGATCATTTGGATTCCATGTAACATGGTCCACAGTTTGGTTGCAGTATTATGAATTTTACAGTATTTCATAGTAGCATTTTGCATAACATTGTCTAGAAATGTTTGATCAAATACTGATTTCTCATTATAAATGACATTTGACATCTCTTGTAGCAGGCTTGATCCAGAATATTTCATTGAAAATCGATTACCATAAAACGGTTTATTTTCATTATGCCTGAGTTCATGGATGTTATTGGGGTTGTTCTTTATACTGTAATCACAGAATCCTCTCATTCCTTGCCTATCCCTTCTGAAGAGTTTAGAGCCACACATAATAAATGTCTGTAGAAAAAGTAAGTTTTCAAAAACAATATACAAGTCTGTGTATTAAACTACTACTCCTTGTACATGTTTCTCCATCATTAATGAGATGCTGCGTTTTTAGCATTTCCCAGTCATTTTATTTTACCAGTTATGTCACCAAATTTGACCATCAGTTACAGCTCATTTGCAAAGAATGGTAGGTAAAATAGCATCTACTCGAAGACCTGTATGCTACTTCACTTGTCAGTGAATGGACTTTTTTTCCAACAGAGGTAGGATTTCCACAAGGATTTTCATTCATGCTTGTCTCATTTTGTGCTAGAAATTGTCCATGTACATACTTTTTCAGAGTATTGTTCTGAATATAGCTTGTGTTAAATGTGGTGCACTAATCCATCACCTATTTTGAAGATAAGATATTTGGACAGCTGCTAAAAATCACAGTATCTAGTATTATGGAATGTTAATTCCTTTTAGTGCCACAGATGCTACTGTTAAATAACTAATGCATAAAAATAAAATATAAGATTAGTGAATTGTATATACCACATCTGAGGCATGGAAAGCATTTTTAAACAGTCACGTCTGTGCTAAGAAAATTTACGAAACATATTTCTGGTCGCAAGAGTGTTGGCAGAATTAGAGAGCCTTGCACATGCTTACACAAACATGCTTCCCTGAAAATATCTTCATTGTAAGTCTTAACACAACTGTGCTGGGAAACTGATGAATTTGGGCACCCATCTGGGGGTGAGACAGGTAGTAAGCAGGTGGCATAAAGTTATGAATAGCCTTCATTCAAAGCAGTAGTTCATAAGGAGTCCATAAGTAGTAATATATTCACACATAGCATTTATCAGACTACTGAAAATGGAAAAACAAACTCAGAATATTCAGGAACAAAAAAATTTTAGTTATACATACTAGCACTAAATTCTTCCTCTCAAGATATGCTTCTAAATACTGTATCTAAGATATTAGATACAGTATTAGATACAGAAGATATACAGTAGTCTAATACTTAGAATCTATCATAGAATTAAACTTTCAGTCATTCCTGATCTCTAGTCTAAGATATGCCAAATTTTACAGTTAATTCAATACTTCATCCTTATTTACACATATTTCAACAAGGGTACCTGCAGTCCTTGTGTTAGAAGAAAATATTGAGACAAGACAGGCTTAACTTGGTTAAACACAGCTCCTCTTGGACCGTGTATCTGGTTCCCTGCCTCCTGCGTTGGACATCAGGGAGCTGGCATGAAAAGGTGTCATGCTGTGAAAAAAATTATTTCCCAGTGCCACTACAGGGAACTAGGAGGTGAATGTAAGTTAACCTACACAATTAACAAACTGCAGTCATACACAAGAGAATAAATTGCAGCATATAATGTTTAACACTTCAGTGGGAAGTTCGTGGAAAGTCATCTCAAAGACGCTTTTATCCAATGCCAGTTTTATTTCTCTAATACTTTAGCATTAAACATTCTCTTAGGTCAGTAATGCCTCATAATGAATTACACATCGTACACCAGACTACCCAAAGAATCAAGAAAATTTTTTTGCATTAAACTGGAAGGCTCAATTTTTTTCTCCCTTTATTTTTTTTCTTCTCATTAACTTAAAGCTACTTGTAGACGATGATTTTTTGTATCAGACACTAGCATATTTACTCATCTATTGTGTCCTAGCAAAATGTTAAGCAGGCAATATCCATTTTGAATTCTGATTAAATCAGAAATTATCTGTATATGGTTTACAGTGCAGTATTTGGGGGAAAAAAAAAGAAGTAGATGAAAATAAAGTAGAGGAAACTTTAAGTGCTGGAATATACCTCAGTGCAGAAAAGTTACAGAAACGTTTCAGTAGAGAAAAGTTAAAAATAGATTATTTTAAGAAAAATTTAGGCAAAATATGGCAATTCTTATTTCCTACTTATTCATGTAATGACTTTGCAAATCACCAAGGCAGAAAAAATTTCAAGCATAAAGAGAAAGAAAAGAAAAAAGAGATTAAATAAAAAATGTTAATTTTTTTTAATATTTAATTTTAATATTTTTTAAAGGATCCTACGCAGACACATTTGCTATATTAAATATGTGGTGAAATTAAGAGGTCCCACAGATAACCTATCACAAGATGAACTTGCATCCTATGCATTCATAAAACTTTAAATGGCACAGTGAAAAGGGCTGTTCTTGAGTCTCCCATTCACTGCATGGCTGACCACATGGGATAGCAGTCTACTACACTTGTCTGAGAGTTTGCACCTGGGCTTTCTCCTGCCTGTGTGATTGTCCTTGTTGCAGGAACATGAAGATCTGGTGATTTTTGTCAGAAATAGCTGCTCCTGAAATGTTTCTTTACGGCTGATAATTACTGAGGAGAAGCATGGTATGTGATGCTGCATATAAAACGTCGACAGTGCATACAGAAAAAGATTCACACTAAATACTTTTTAGAGAGTAATCAAAAGGAATCCAAGCACAAACCACACAGAACTGATGCTTTGGTACTTGTACCTGGAACCCAGCTATGCTGATCTTGAGACAACAGCCCTTGTTCTTTCTTTTTCCAGCCTTCCACTCAGTACTGAGCAGCTATCATTCAAAGTTCTCTTTCTGAGATAATCTCTCAGTCTGTCACACAGTTGATACTCTCTGCCTCTAAGAAGACAGATCTTTGCTAGTAGCTTGACAATAAAATAATATGACATTTTCTTGCAAACTCTTCTTCTAGGCCACTTAGAAGCAATATAATATTGTTGCAGTGTAGGCCTGCCTTTTTCCCAATCTAATATTTACTAATAAAATTTGAAAAAAAAAATTCAACGAATTTAAGCTCTCTGTCTATAACCCTCGGTACACAGACCATGGTTCCGCAAAAGTGATTGCTCAAATAATTTGCCAAATATTTTGTGTTTCTGTATGTTCTCTTGGTATTAAAAACATTCTATAGCTTTCAGTGTCAGTGTACACATTTACTTTCCTCCTGTAGCTACAAAAGAACTCTTCTAAGACAAGAAAAATAAGTCAAAAAAAAAGATGCCTAATGATAACTCTGACTGACCTCTCACAAACACTTCTCTTTGACTTAAGGAACAAACTGAGCAACACAATGAGGTATTTACCTAAGTATTTTGATGAAAAATACTTACTTTAAAAACAACATTCTTCATAAATAGTGTGCTTGCTTAAACCAGATGACCTAACTTTATTTAACATAGTCCTCGATGTAAACTCAGTCACTTTTTGTTAACCTCAAACCTCTGGCTACTCCCTCAGATTGTCTCATGACTATCTGAGAGCCTGAAGCCAGAGCCACGGAACTGACAAATATTGCCAGCACTGAGTGTCAAAGGATGCTTTTCATCTGCACACAAGGGCGAGCACCAAGGGTGCAAGGGTGCAAGCACCAAGAGCACACATTTAGACGGAAAAACATACATCAGTCCTAATCTGTAATCCAGTCAAAATCTTTTGTACTAAGGGCGTAGGTATCTTGTGCCAAGGTGTTAAACATTTATGAAGGCTTTTAAGGAGATATGTTGATTTTCTGAATGGTTTTGAAAGTATGTGTTATCAGGATGCATCAATAGGTTTTGACTGTTTCTAGTTTAGGAAACATACTGTGCTTTTCACCCCAGATCACCTTGCAATTCTCACATTCATCCTTATGTGACATAATGCAGCTGAAACCAGCCCTGGAGCTATTATGCAATGCTAATGCCTTTTTTGTTTATAGTAGAAATCAGCCATTTTCTGTGAAGCCTGGTTGTTGCCATTCTGAAGTGTCCTACAAAATGGCATAGACATTTTCTCTGTTCATCTTAACAGCCCTACAAATACAGTTTCATGGAAACTCAGAAAGAAGGGCTCAGCCTAGCTAATGCTGCTGATATTTCAAAACTAATTATAATTAATATTTTTTCTGTTATGTTTGAGGTTATATCTTCTGTACTTGGAAATAGGAATAAAACAGGTATGCAGCACTTTAAAAAAAAATATTTTGGAATTACTATTAGAAAAGTAGCTCTCTTAGAAACACTAAAAAAAATCTATGATGATGTCAGAAATCAGAAGCCTATGGCAAGAAGAAACTGTAACTAGAATTTACAGTTATTTGCTCCTAGTGAAAATCAAGAGGACTTTTATCCTTGACTGCAGCAGACAGGAAGGCAGGCCTCCAACAAAATGCTTTTTAAAATCTCTATCACAGGTATCAGGGAACCTACAAGGAAGGCAAAAACAACAGCACCCTGCAGGTGAATGAGCAGATGAATTATTTGCCTTAAAATGGAAAAAGCTATTCCTAAAACATTAATCACCAATGTTCCCTTTCTAAGGGTTGTTCGGGTGATATAACTGAACATTTTAAAGCGGCATGTCTGCTCTACTGCAGTGGAGCAGTGAGAAGTAATTATTGCAATGGGCTTTCTTTCTTCAACAAGAAGTAAGCTTGCTAATAATATACTGAGAAGAATAAAAATTCCTGCTGTAGTGCTGTGTTGATCTTTCATGCTAAAATACTTCTTTTGTGGTCATTTTCCCAAACCAGTCTGAGTTACTGGGCTCCATCTGCTGTGTAAGTGGTATATTACTTTGGGCATGGTGTGTTACTGCATCCGTCTTTATGCTAAGCTGGAACATGATCCTGCATTTAGAGAATGGGGAGAGCACAGATAAAATGTCTTTTCTGACAACACAGCATTACAGAGGAGATGCTCTCATAGACTGAGAGGTTTTTTTCTTTGTTGCCAATTATACAAGAGTTCAATTCAGTCAATCAGGAGCTTCTTGTATTCTTTGAATAGGGCTTCTTTTATGCAAATTGTATGCATCTTTTCTCTAAGCTAAATTTATAACGATAATAATTTAAATAAATAACTTATTTTAAAATGTTTTTGTTGTCATTTGATAGTCATTCCATTCTTTTGAACTTTGGTTTTCACATGTGTACCATTTTTCAGTAGAAATTCTCATGTTTAATACTTCGTATGTCATTTGAGAGTTTTGCAAGAGAATATATGAATTTGTCCTGTGAAGTCTTCATTCATATTACACCACAGACAATGTACACAGCACTGTACAATTCTTTATTTTATATGTTTTCATTATCTGTCCATTTGAACTGATTTTTTTAAAAAGGGTTTTAAGACAACACAGGGAATGGCATCTAGATGGCAAATTTTACAACAAAATAATGTTTTCTGTTTTATCCACTAATGTAATGTAATTCTCAAAGACAAATTTTCATTATTCTCCTTGCTAATGATCTGGGCAATCGTTCCCACCTTTGGATGACACATTATCATTTTATTTTGCCTGCAGAAGTTTGGTCATAACCAATAGAAGACCGTATTTTCTAAACCGTCATTCATTAGTCATGATTTCTAACTGACAACATCACGGAATCTAGATGCTTTTTGGTGACTGTCATGGTTTGATGCTGGCCCAGCACCAGGCACCCACGAGAGTGACTCTCTCACCCTCCCCTGACACAGCTGGGCAGAGGAGAGAGGGGAAAAAAAAGTTAACAAAGGCTTCCTTAGTTGAGATAAGGACCGGGAGAAAACACTTCAAGGGCAAAACGGCTTAACTTAAAGTTACAAAGTGAATTTATTGCTAACAGACTCAGAGGAGGATAATGAGAAGCAAAATAAATGCTTAAAACACCTTTTCCCCCCAGCCCCTGCCTCCTTCCCACCAACAGCACAGGGAGACAGGGCCTGGGGGTTTGGTCAGTCCATCANTGCTCCAGCCTGGAAGCAGGGCCCTCTCTCTCCACCAGGTCTTCCACTGGATCACAGCCTCCTCCAGGCATCCACCCGCTCTGGCGTGGGCACCTCCCCCACGGGCTGTGGGTGGATCTCTGCATTCCCCATGGACCCATGGGCTGCAGGGGGACAACCTGCTTCACCATGGTCTTCACCTTGGCCTGCAGAGGAACCTCGGCTCCAGTGTCCGGAGCACCTCCTCCGCCTCCTTCCCCACTGACCTTGGTATGGCCACGTTCTTTTCCCTCATATGTTCTCACCTCCTCCTCTTCTCTGACTAGAATCCAAAATCTTGTGACTTTGTTTGGATTTTCCTCTTGAATATGTCATCACAGAGGTGTTACCAGCCTCTCTCATGGCCCAGTTTTGGCCAGAAGCATGTCCATCTTTCAGAGCCATCAGAGACTGGCTCTGCTGGACATGGTGGAAACTTCCAAGAGGTTCTCACAGGAGCCACCTCTGTGGCCCCTCTGCTACCAAAAACCAGGCAGAGCAAAACCAATACAGTGACTTAAGCTTGCTTTAATTCTCCAAAGTCTCAAGAAGTGATAGATGCAGTCAAAGTCAAAAAAGAGTCAGAGGACGGTGAGCCCACAGGATGTTAAAACATATGGACATTGGTATTATCCATCTGCTTTTAATCTAATGTTAAACTAAAGAGCAGCAGTGGTCTTTCAGGCATAGTATTCAGTTGATTCTGAAATACTGTGCAGATTAATTTTTATTGTCAGTTGATTCTTTACCGTGTTATTTATAGTAGCTCTTCGGGTTAGGATTAACCTGTTTAATAGGTTAGCAGCTCATGAAGGTTGATTACAGAAAATGCCAAATTTAGGTTGGTTGGAAGCAACGCAATGAATTATTACATTGACAGGTTTACAGTTTTGCTGCTAGTAGACAAACAGCCTCTAATGTATCAGTTGCTACACTAGGGTTATTGCCTATATTTCAAATCAAAACAACCAAAGAAAGAACAGGGATATTGAACTGTCTTTATGGTTATCTAGTAGTGTGCAGTATTTGCCTGTTCCTATGTAGGTGACAGAAACGTTATTCAGGTTCACATGGCATGTTTTCACAAATTGATCTCAGCTGCACATATTTAATAATGATAAATTAAAAAATTATTTAAGAAAAAAGATCCACTAAACACCAGAAGCATTGACTACAGGTTTAAACACGTTAAAATATGCAGTTCTGTGTAGGAAATAATTTTTCTACAAACCTTGAAGACTTAATTACTCATTAGAATTAATTGAAGACTTTCTGTGAAATTGAAAATACATTGGATCATTAGACATGGACAAAGCTTTTACTCTTTAGTGAAAAGGTTTTAATAAAATTAATTAAATGTATGATATCTCCACCTTCATGTATTTTATGCCTTACATTTCCTTCAAAAAGGATATTTCCAAAGAGCCTTGCCCACTGCAAAAGGTAAAATAAATCTCGTTTGTGCAGAGCTAAGAGATCAGAGAAAGTAGTGAGAAACCTGAGGAATTTAAGAAGTACAGGTAGGGCTGGGTTGCTTTGTTTGTATGAAAAGTAAGGAAGATAAGTGATGTAACCGAGTTTAGAGAGAGATTACTGAGGGGAAAGTGTTTTACATAAAAAGGTCACAAACACTGCTTCGTGAGAAGGAAAATAAATCTGACCTTTTCTTTCTTAGATACTTTGAAACTGTTTTTACAAGATCTCAGAATTCTGAATTTCTAATATATTTGTGTTTTTATTATTTCCAAAGTGAAGAGAAATATTGGCAGTTATCATATATCCAGGTTTCCAAAATCTGGTTTTTTTTCCTAGCCAAAAAATAGCTATAGTTCATGGCTGGGTATGGGTGGGGTCAGGGAAGAAGACCCCTTTGCTTTTTTCCAGTCCCACTAACAGGGAGGAAAGAAAAGCCAGTGATGGTATTCGTCTATTTTTTTGAGAGTTGTGATTTATTTAAAAGTGTATCAATTCTTATTTTCTACAGGGAAATAAAATGGTAAGAAAAGCACCCCACCTTGCAGTGGCATTTTGGTCATCTGCAAAAATGTGGAGTCGGCTTGGGCCAACAGAAAAAGCCAAGACTAGTTAAGAACATGGGGAAAAAGGTAAGGACTTGCCATTAAATTTTTACCTCTCATGGTTCCTATTAGATAACTGGCTTAGCATTATGTGATATAAGAAGAATTATCTTTTCCTCTGAAGAAAATGAGAAATTATAAATGATGTCAGATGCCTTTTGAATAAAAGGCATCTCTTTTTTTTCAAAAAATTATTTAATAATATACCATCTTTCACTGAAGAACTTTTAGCCAGTAACTGTTTATACAGTGGTGAGTTTCTTGGGTTTTTTGGGTTTTTGTTACCACAAATCAGGGTAGCTGAAACCTAAAGAGTGTGACTGAGAGATACAGGCCAATCTTTTTACTAGGGAGAGAAACCAGCTTTGTCTTGTCTTTTCTGCGTGGGCCATATGGAGGTGTTGCTGTGCCCTCTGTAGGAGGCATACATCCCCATCCATCCATCCTTCCGCCCACGTGGAGGAAGCCATGGCAGCTCTTCTGGGGAAAGGCAGCTGGCCAAGCAGAATCATCCCCTGGGCTACATCCAGCTCCCACGATACCAGAGACCATCCCAGCCAGAGCTGCTCATGGCTGCGTTAGTTGGAGCTCTGAAAATACCATGAACCTTGGCAGAGCCCAGGAACTGGCACTTTACAGAAGAATATTCTTGTCTTAATACTTGTTTGGAAAAACAAACAAACAGCAAACAACAGCCTCCACCACCCTTGCATGTTAATTCTTCTGAATTTCCGTAATTTAACATTTCAGACTGAACAGCTCCTGTGAAAAACTGAGTAAAATTACTGCATTTTGGAGGGATTTCTTTCTACAATTATTATTAAGAATGTGTCTACTGCTTTTGGTTAATTAAGCAAAAAATGCCCTTGATAGCCATTTCCTTTCACCATAGTCAAAGGCAAGATAATTAGTTAATTGCCAGAAGGGGTTGTTAACTGCTGGTAATGAACCACTTTTGAGGAAATTACTGCTACAATACCATTAGATACTGCAGGCATGCATGAAGGGGAGAAATACTGGTTTTGATATTTCTCTACTTTTTTTCCTGCAAGGAAGTTGTAGCACATGTATTGTTGAGCAAGAAAACAGTTACCATTTAGAGCAAAAAATTATCCACCTGTTAAGAATTATTCTTCATGTGGCAGAATTGACCTGAATGTCATGAATTTTCAATTTTTAATACAATGTTACAAATCCATCAACCTTTCATCCTAATATGTTGTCCACTTGATCCAGCAGTATATAAAATAACAATACTTTGCTACTATTTACATGATCAAATACAGCGTAATATATTTTTATGTCATTTACACGAGAGAATTTCAAAGAAAATCCTCATTCTGATCTACATTATATTTTATAAATAGATGTGGACCATATCTAAAGGATGGATGGTCTCATCACAAAGATAATCACAATTCTCGCTAGTGACTGTTGTCTGTGGTCAGATTTAGCAGTAACTCTGGTGTGTATCTCTAAACAAACCGGAAAGGGTTAAGTTATGCTTGTATCAAGTATATACAAGTCAAAAGAGTTTTTAGAAGGCTAAATTATGCTGTAACTACAATAAAAATAGGAACTGAGCATTCAATCAAATTTTCACGAATTTTAAAAAATCTTAATAGCACACTGAAACACATTTCAGCCTGAATAAAAATGTCCTTGTGTACTGTGTTTCAGATACTCGTACAGAATCCTATAATAAAGATTTTCAATGTATTAAACTTAATTACACATAAGAATTATCTGTGCAGAGTAAACCCAGTGCAACATACATCATATCTCATGAAAAATAGTTTTTCAGGTGTACTGTGAGTTCACAAAATTACAGGATTCCTCAAGCAGGTTCACCTAGGGCTGATTGCCCAACACTCTGTTCAGATGATTTTTTAATGTCTCCAAAACTGGCAACTTCACAACTTCTCTGGGCAACCTCTGACAGTTCTTGGTGGTTCTTGATGTTCAGACAGACCCTCCTGTAGTTCAGTTTGTGGCCATTGCCTCTGGTACTGCCACTGAAAAGGGTCTGTCTCCCTCTTCTTTCCACCATCCTTTCAGGCATTTATGTACATTGATCCCCCCGCACCTGCTCTTCTCCAGGCTGAAAAGTACCACCTTACTCAGCCTATCCTCACAGGAGAGGTGCTCCAGTCCTATAGCCTTCTTTTTGGCCTCTCATTGGACTCTCTCCAGAATGTTCATTTTTTTCTTTACTGGGAAGCCCAACACTGGACGTAAGACTCTGGAAGTGGCCTCACCTGTGCTGAGTAGAGGGACAGGAGCAGGTCACCTGACCTGGTGGCAACAACCCTCCTAATGCAGCCCAGGATAACATTTGCCTTCTTTGCTGCAAGGACACATTGCTGGCTCAAGTTCGGCTTGGTGTCCACCAGCATCCCCAGGTCCTTTTCTGCACAGTTACTTTGCAATTACATATCATGAACATAAGCTCATATGAAAGTTGTTAAAAGACAACCAAATTTATACCGTATCTGTAAACAGAAAATAGAAATCAGCAGGCTGTATGGCAGCCTCCACCTCTTCTGAGTGGTTCTATCTATGTAAATAATCCACACGTGTTGTCTTGTCTGAGCAAGCCTTGGAAGTGAGTCATACTTGCCATACATACTCCAGCACAGTCATCTACTACTTACTTACATCTGGTCTGTAAAGGGTTGTCATATTCTTCTACAGGAAAAGTCCGTCCTCTAGAAAAAGTATTCAAAGAGTTGAAAAAACTGCACCATCACATCAGAAGAAATATTAGTAGAAAATTCAGTGAAATAGTACCAAGAATTATGAAGTAACTAGCAAGCTGCAACAATATAAATGAGTTTCTACACATCCATATATACTGCCAAGAATAGTAGCTATTTTATCCAAGTTACCTCTTTATCACATATAAATTACTCTTTATTAGTAATATTTATGTTGCTATCTATCTAGTTATATTAGATTTTTTAGAGATTACATTTTAGCTAAACTTCTGGTAATATTTCCATTAGATTTGATTTGTATAATTACTAGCTAACTGTAATTTATTGATGAATGTTCTTCACCGATTAAAACTTGATATACAAGTTCTCAAAAGGAAAGGATTTTAGTCACAGGAGAAAAAAAAAAAGGGATATTTTTGAAGAATATTATTTGTCATCCTGGTTTTCTTTGATGAGTAAGTCTGAAGTAGATTTTAGCAAATAAGTACAGAGTTAAAGTCAATTGTGGTGCTCAGGCAGTACATAAGAGAAGGCACAAAAAAGAAAGGTACCATATTTTATAGGTAACAGATTAACTATTAATTTACTACATGCCTTAAAGGACAGGAAGGACACACCAGGAAGCAAAAATTGATGTATAGAAGCTCAGAAACCAAACTGTCTATAACCAGATCTCCAATTTGTGATCTATTTCAGGCTACATAGACAACACCTACTTGAGATATCTAGGATCAAATACCTTAGTTCCAAGCTCCTATTAAGTATCGAGGAGATTCAGACCAGCTAAGAAGAGATCTTGGACTGGCACTGAGTACATCCCTATAATTCTGTACAAGAAATTTACTGTATTTCTGTACAAGAGACATAACTGTTTCACATGATTAGTTCAGCATAGTCCCCAGCCAACAAGGAACATAAGCAAGAACTAAAATCTCGGTATCTCAAAGCACTGGTGCATGCTTTCCTTAGGCCCAAGCCTTTGGAAATAGCTATCCTTGCCCAATAGATTATCTCCCTACCTCTCTCACATAGCTTTGCAATGGAATTTAGACAGCACTTTAGCTCTCTAAATTTAGACTGCCACTCTAGTTCTCCAATCCAATTGCGAGACCCTCAGAAAGCCCTGCTTAGCTGCTGCTTAACCTGAAAGGCACTGAATTTATCTCATCACCAAAATACACCAATGAATTCTTCTAGGTGCCCATACTTCTGATGCTGGATACTGATATCCTGAACATATCCTGAAGATGCCAAGCAGCTGCAAATGTGAGCATGGAGGATTCTCAAATTAGGCATTCTGCTGCTTTGCTTTTCTGTTGGGATTAATCTCGTAGTCATCCTTATATGCCAGTAATTCATTCAGATTTCAGATCTCCTATTGTCAGAGGAAGGGATGTCAGGTTATCTCTGAATAATTCACTTTTGGATCATTTTTTTTGGTAGGTGGGAGATCTGCTTTCCAAATCAGACACACAAGTTAAGTAAGGACCTGAAATCTTTTTACTGGGATGCCGTATAAAAGAGAAACCTTGTTTCTGCCTGTTTTATCAGAGAAAGGCCATTAGGAACAAGGATTAATAATCGAGATCCAACTTTCTTCTGACTACCTTAGCAATGTTGCTGCTCAACAGCCTTTTCTTTTTCTTCATTGGTCATTCTTATAGACTGTCTTGGGGAACTTTTCTACTACCACAATGCCTGCCTAAGAATAGGACCTTGACACTTTCTATGTGGAAGAAATTACTAAATCTGGACTGACAATTTCACTGGAGAACAAGTACTTACCTATCAGCATTAGTAAAGTTAAAACCACTTGGAAACTGAAGTTCTTGCTGCTCTGTGTCCCATGTGAACTTTCAGTTCAGTACTGTCTGCTCTCAGGTTTATGTCATTGTTTCACTGTGATAAATCAAATCCCTGAAGCAGATAGGAGGTTTGTTCCGCTCCAATTAATACCAAACTCCTGCTGCTTTAAATGATACAGGATCAAATGTGGTTCAGGATCACAGTTTCTGGGACTGTCACAGAGAGAATCCGAGCAGGTGCAGAACAGTTCGCAAGCCCATAGCCTCAGCTACAAGCTCCTTCAGAAAATTATTTTCTTTCATTTCCATTCAACATCCCTTGCACACCTTCAGCACTTAAAAATATAGTTGTAAGAGGATGGAGAAAACTATTAGAGGACAAAAGAAGTTTGTTATGAGTGACCATAAATAGCGAATTAAAAAAATATTCTGCTGACCTTAACATTCCATACAGAATATGGATTAAGCCTGGAAAATCAGCTGTTGCCAGGATTGTCTGGACAAATGGCATTCAGTTAAAGCGCAGTCCACCATACAACCTCTGCAAAAATATCGAATCAAGTATTAGCCTTATCTGAGATTTAACTTGTTCGTGATCTAAAATGGTTACTCCACAGAAGAATTCTGGATAAAAGAGACAGATAATATCTATCAATAGATATTGGGCTGCAAATAGAAAAGAAAGAAATTAAAGCAACTTTATTAACTTTAGAGATGTGAGGGAATATGCAGATCTTCTGTTTTTAAATGAATTTCAGAGAAAAATATGTACATTTTATTTCCATAGCTGCAAGGATAAACCCATAGTTAAGAAAAATGATCATTCCTGTTGCAGATTTTGAAGCTGTGCACTGAAAATCAAATAAGATATTCGCATAACATTAACCCATAACAGCAAATCACAAATGTATTTTCAAGTGTAATTATTGCAAGTCAATTTGTTGAACAATATTTGAGGGAAAATATTATTTTTAAATAATTTTTTGATTTAGCAGTTTTCAATATTTAAAGTATCTTAGAATCTTATTTAATTTAAACTCTAATGCATCCTCATAATAAAAAGAATAGCTAATCTTTTTCATTATACCTTTAAGATTTTAATCACCGTATCATTTCTTAAATATATTATGTTTCAGGATCTATATGCTTAGTTTCAGACCAGAAATTCGACTGGGTTTTGGTTCGTTTGTTTGGTTACCACGTTTTTTTTTAGTGGGTCTACCAACCTTTAGATTACATAAACTGAACTAGTATTTTCATATTTCTTTGCAGTTCCCAGTGAGGTAGAATAGACAAAACATATTTCAAGGTGAAATTATGAACTGGAAGTTCTTATGAGAGATATCTTCATTCTCTTGCTGCAGAATTTGACAGTTTTGTTTTCATTGAGAGTTTGACAGATTATATTCTTTTTGATTTCATCCTGAAGAAAACAAAATGATGTTTATATTTCCATACTACGTCATGGGAGCTGTTGGCAATCCAGACTGGTTAGTAACGTAGCTGACTTTAGTGCCGTGCCTTAACTGAGTTAATCAAGATGGTTTACAGTCTGGGTCGTGAACACATACTATGAAGTATGACATTTGAATAAGTTAGTTTTTCACGATAAATATCACCATCATACATAGCTTGTGAAATTTAGAGAAAAGGAAAAAGAAATTGAAAAAATGTCAGAGACATATTCCAAAGATGCAATTGTTTTGTCCATCTTACATTACCTAAAGATTAAGAAGATTTGAGGTTCCTCAGTATTAAGTGGCTTTTATTCAGTACTTCAGCATTGTCAAGTTTGATATCTAGTAGTCTGTGAAAATGCAGAACAAGAAAAGTAAGCTGAGTGCTGCTAGAAATGGGAGGAAACTCAGCTTTTAACCCTGGGGTGTTATATAAGAACTGCATCACTCTGCCTGTCCAAGTTCTGCTGGCATCAGCCGAAATGCTGCAGGAGGAGCTATCTACCACCTTGATATCCCATGTAAATCCATAGCTAACAGCAACCACATCCAAAGCAAAATAGGTCTACTCTGCAAAAAAGAAAGAACCAAAGCAGGCAAAAGTGGAAGTAGGGCAAAAGCTTTTGACAGTTCATATTTAACAAACTGCATATAGTGACTTTTTTCTTTGAAATTTAACTGGTTAGATACAGCACTTGTAAATTTAATTTCTTTTCATATTTTGACCTTCTAGAAAATGTCAGTAACATTTGCAGATGACATTTTGTTAACAATATTGTTAGCCTAGATTGTTTTAATTCAAATAATTACACATGGTAAGTGTGGTGAGGTCTATCTTTCTGTTTTCTAGTGTGCCTATTATAGAATCACAGAATTGTTTGAGTTGAAAGGGACCCTTTAAAGGTCACCTAGTCTCACCTCCCCACCATGGGTAGGAACACCTTTCACTAGACCAGGTTGATCAGACTCCCATCCAATTTGGCCTTAAACACTTCCGGGGATGAGGTACCCACAACTTCTCTGGGGAACCTGTACCTGTGTCTTACCATCTTCCTCATATCTACTCTAAACCTACCCTTCTTAAATTTAAAGTCATTGCCACTTGTCCTGTCACTCCAGGCCCTTTTAAAAAGTCAATCTCCCTCTTTCTTGCAAGCTTCCTTCAGGTAGTGGAAGGTTGCAATAAGGTCTTTACATTGCCTTTTCTTTTCCAGGCTCAACAACCTCAGTTCTCTCAGCCTTTTCTCACAGGAGAGGTGCTCCATCCCTCTGGTCATCTTCAAGGCCGTCCTCTGGACTCACTGCAGCAGGTCCATGTCCTTCCTGTGCTGGCCCCCCAGAGCTGGATGCAGCACTGCAGGTAGGGTCTCACCAGAGCAGAGCAGAGGGGCAGAATCCCCTCCCTCTCCCTGCTGGCCACACTGCTTTGGATGCAGCCCAGGACACACTTGGCTCTCTGGGCTGGGAGTGCCCATGGCTGGGTTGTGTCCAGCCTCTCACCCAGCAGCACCCCCAAGTCCTTCCGGACAGGGCTGCTCTCCATCTGCTCATCCCCAGTCTGTGCTGATATGAGTGGTTGCCCTGATCCAGGTGCAGCACCTTGCACTTGGTCCTGTTAAACCTCATGAGATTCCCATGGGCCCACTCCTCGAGCTTGTTCAGGTCCCTCTGGATGGCATCCCATCCTTCAGGTGTGTCAACCACACCACTAAACTTTGCAGGTGTCATCTGTCATCCCTCTGTCATTAATGAAGACATTAAATAAATAACACTGATCCCAGTACAGATCCTTGAGGAAACCACTTGTTACTGATGTCCACTGGGACACTGAGTTGTTGACCACTACTCTCTGATTGTGACTGTCCAACCAATTCATCATTGACCACGCTGTCCATCCATCAAATCCTTCCGTCTCCAATTTAGACAGAAGGATTTTGTGGGGGACAATTTCAAAGGCCTTACAGAAGTTCAGATAGATAAACAGATCCATATCTATGATAGATCCATAGCCCTTCCCGTCCACTGATGAAGTCACCCCATCATATCAGGCCACTGCACTGGTCAAGCAGGCCTTGCCCTTGGGGAAGCCGTGCTGGCTGTTTGAAATCACCTCCCTGTCCTCCATGTGCCTTAGCACAGCTTCTAGGAGGATCTGTTCCATGGCCTTCCCAGGCACAGAGGTGAGGCTGACACTTCAGTAGTTCCCAGGATCCTCTTCTTTACCTTTCTAAGAGAGAGGGTACAATGTTTCCCTTTTTCCAGTCACCTGGGACTTCACCTGACTGCCATCACTTTTCAAATATCATAGAGAGTAGCTTGGCAAGTTGGTTCTCTCAAGATTCTGGGATGCAGCTGATTGGGTGCCAAAGACTTCTGTATATCCTCGTTCCTCAGGGGGTCACGAATCTGATCTTCCCTTACAGTGGAGAGGACCTTGCTCTCCCAGTCCCTGTCTTGCAGTCCATCCACTTGATTACATAGGGCTTCTCTATACTTAATACAGCTGTTAGGTCCTAGAGAAATGTTAATATTTATTTATTTGCTGTTTAATGCATCAGTATACTCTTAAGAAAGCATCTGCATGAGTAGGCGAGTATGAGAAATTATCAGAGTAATAATTTGTCCAATTTGTCCAAAGTACTATTGTCTGGCATTTTTATTGTTAGGGTTTTTTTCTGTTATGCATTTCCCAATTTAAAAGAAGCAAAATGAGTGGGCATGCAAAATTTTACACCAAGACTTCCATTCTACTGTGAACAAAACAACATATTTGAATCTTGGAACAAATACAGTATGAAGAGAAATATATTTACATATTAAGCAAGGGGTTATTAAAACTGTACAGAGAAAGACACAAAGATTAGGTTTTTTTAATTGTGTTCTAACATATAGGAAAATGGGTAACAATGAAACTGAAAAAATGTTATGGTGAAAACAAAAATATCTTTGATGTTGAAAGAAGAACAACAAACAGTTTTATTTGATTATGACTAGGAACTCATGAAGTTTGTTTACAGATCTGAGAAGATAAAAATTGTGTTAGTATTGATCAGTATTGTAATGCTAGTATATTGTGTTGATGAGACTGAGATGGAAATTAAGTCATTAGATTGAGTGGAATGTATTTGACCAAAACCTTAAGTCACATATGACAATACAAGCTCTAATTAGTTTTAATACAGTCCTGCCAAAGAGCTGTGTTGATCACTGATCTTGGATGTTTGGATTAGAATAAATATTCAAATTATATTGGGGTGTGTGTAATTTATACTATTTCAAACTCAGCCCCTTGGCCTCTGATCCCTAAAATATGTATCAACATACTCTATACTGATTTTTTTGCAAGGAGAAAAGTACAAATTGAACCATTGCCCAGACAAAAGGTGAAATAGTGAATCTCTTCTAATCCTGCCAGTATTGTTACTGAGGAACTGCGATATAAAATTTATCACAGGCTCAGTGTCTGCCAAGGAAACTACATGAATAAAAGACAGTACAGAGGCTATAGCATCAATTTCATTTAAATATTTGAGAGTGATTAATACACAGAAAGGCAGTTTACTAATGCTTTACCCATTTGTAGATTAAACAAAGGCTCATTAGTTCACATGAGACAGTTCGGTTTTATTTTTAGCTACAGTATGGCTGGTGCAATGCCTCTTCTTTTAGCATTTTCATTTTGCATTGCCTTCAGTCCTGACATGAAAGTTAACATTAATCTGCCAACTCATTCTGATTGGATTGCTTTAGAAGTCACTCCAAAGTCACAATGGCTAAATGGGATGAAGCTGTAAGACAGAAATGCATTGCAGTTAATACCTCTGCAGTACTGAAGCTAAGCCAAGGCCAGCCCTAATTCCTGAAAGAAAACAAATCCACAGTAATCCACCCCTTAATTCTGGACAGGGTGGCATAATGCCAAAAAATATAAAACATGTATTCCTTACTAAAACACTGCATCTTATTCCACCACGGTTTCTCTTGGCCTTTTATTCATGTAGTTTGAGGTCAGCGAGCAGCATACATGTGAAGGTGTTATCTGTCCTGACACTTACAGCATTCCAGTGTTCTCCTGAAATAAAAGTACTTGGGGAGAGAATGGTTGCTGAAAGAAACAATTTCAGTTTTTGCTGCAACAATTAGAGAGCAAAAATTAAGATAACTCCTAATTCCCTCCTCTCAGAATTCCTCTGAGAATATTTTCAGTCATTTAATCCATCTAATGTCCATCTGGCTAAAACTACAACTGGTATTGATTTTTCATAGTCTGGGTCAAAACTTGGTTCTGCAAAAAGCAAGGATGATCCCATTCATGTCTAATTGGTCTCAGTTTGGAGATTTTTATTATCACGCTGATTTTAGCCCAAACCTAGATTGTGTTACTTAGAACTCATTCTTCCCTAAAGTGCTTTTGTGATGATAACTTATTGTGACAAAAAGAACCAGTTTAGACATTTCTATCTGCATCCAAAAATGTGTCCTCATATAGAAATAAGCCTTAAAAATATCTTACTAACATGAAATGTCCCAAAGGAACAGATAATCACACTGGGGTGAATTAGGTAGCTAGAAAGTATTTCTAGAGGTTAGGACTAATTTAGAACTCCTTAGGATGCCTTTGCAATAGTCTTTTTGTAATGTAAGCCTCATAAGTTACTAAAATGTATTTTTTCAACCTTATGTTAAATCGAAATATATAAAGAATTTGTTCATTACCTGCTCAGAGCTGAAAAACAAGAATAAAGGGGTGAAATGCCTCACTTGTTTGAGGGTTGGCAGGCCTTGCTGTGAATGAAATCCTGGTAACTGCTGTAAAGCCTTGATGTTGCACATCTCCTCAAAGTATCAAGTGTTTCAAGAAATTATTTTTAAGTTGCTTAATAGAGTACTGGAAAAAAATCAGTTTTCAAGCATTTAGATATACACATATAGAAAAAATAATTTTGCCTATTATTCTTTATGGATCCAGTTTGAATCCCTTTCTCTGACACCTAGTCAACTTTGTATTATTTCTGCTGTCTTTGGTAAAACTGCCAGATTGTCATCGTTACAGGAAAAAAAAATAAATCTGTGTGGCTTATAGAACTTTATATAAGAAAAGTACTTACTGCAAACATTTCAGAATGAGTCAAAACTTGTCATGACTTGACTTGGCATGACTTGTCAGATTTGGTGCAGAAAGCCGAACAAAGTTGAGCTTTCTGCTCCCATTGTGTTTTAACACCTGTGGTACACTTGCGTTTGGTGCCTTTTTCAGTACATGGCTGGATGGCTGGAGAGTGGTGCAAAACAGACAGTAGCCACAAGCCAGTCCTTCAGTTCTATGTGATGACATGGCCAAACTTGATGAGAAAAGAAATATAACTTCATGTACAACCTGATATTTGAAATCGGCGTGATCAACACATCAGTACCACGCTGGTGAATCTGTTTGCTGCTCTTCAGATGGCTATAACTGCAGCTCTGTGGTAGGCACTCACCTATATATATGTATGCAAGATAAAATTCAGGCCTATTGTTAGCATCTACTTTTAAATGTTGAAAACCCCACTTACCTCCAGCAAATGCTGCAAACAATTGATTCACAAGTGAACTATAAATAACGTACACAGCACAGAGCCCATGCAACACACTGCTTTAGTGTTACTGAATATTCAGAACCTGCTGCCTCTGGTAGCTATATACATCATGCTCATGACAGGTTTAGGTTCCAGCAGCCCAGAGCCTAAGATCTGGCATGTGTTTTGGAGCTAGAGTATTTGCAGATTAGTGAATACCAGCCACAGGGCCAGGTATGATGTGGAAACTCGAAAATATGAAGTGTCTGTACTAGCATTCTAAATATTACTGCAAAATAATATAAAAATATAAATGTATATGCTGGAAGGAGATGAGGGGAATGACTGACAAATGTTGCCAAATATAAAGCAATTTAGGCAGCTAGAGGCCCAGCCTCCATCATGTGCAGGACTTCTGCTGTAGACAGATTTTTGAAGGAAAGGCTGCAGGCACGGAAAATGGGATGAAATTGGGTTTAGCAAGGATGGAATTTAGCAGATAAAACTGCTAAAATGTTCATCAAAGCAAGTGTGGTAGAAGATGGGAGCACCTCAGGAAGGGCAGCTGCATGTTTCAATCATGCTGATTTGTCTCCCTTGAAGTTAGTGAACCAGGCCTTGTGCTGTTTCCCTGTACCCATCACTGCAGAGTCAGAGTGCTTGGCTTGGCATGGTTCTAAGACAGAAGGATCTTCTGCATATTTCAAGCAAGAATGATGTAGTAAGTCTCCAGCACCACCATCTCAACAGTACAACCTCGCAGTCGGTTCCCTATTTGGCAGGAATAGAATAAGAAGAAAATGCAACACATGGGTTAAGAAAGCTACCCCAGTCTGGTGTACACAGGGGCAGCTCAGTGTCTTTTCAATGCTGCATTATCCCCCATTCCAGGAAGTTTTATTGTCTTGGAGGCAGAAGCATATGAGATCATGGAGGTAAGAGTCAAGTAGTGATGTGGCTCTCTCTCTACTATGCTGCATCTCATATAGTCAATTCCAACAGAACCGGCAGTGCTGTGGTGCTAAAATTTCAATACATAAATCAAGCTACAGACTAAATATTTGGGGTTTGAGCACTTGTTCTGAGGAATTCAACAAACAAAAGGCATAATCTTCTCCTGATTATTCAATTTTTTTAATATTTGCCCAGGCAAACCTATCTTGAAGATCACTCAGATATTGCTGTCAAAACCCAAGGTTATAGTAATTTTCACAGCTCATGTGATAAATGATGTCTTTGCTATATGGGAATGAATAATTGCTTATAAAACCACTATAATCTTGAGTTACAATTGGTAAAAAAATCAGCTATTGCAGTCCATAGCAAATTTTTAAAATGTTTTTACTTTCTTGTGGTGCTGCAAAAATCCCTCCATAGGTACTGTGGGAAAATGCTGAAGCTGATTAAACAGAAATGCCACTAAATGTGTAAAGGCTTGAATTGCATTATTTTGATCTGAATCCCAAAAATGTATAAGTGTGTTATTTTGCTACCCTGACATAGCACCTGTAATTGAAATTCGGGGTCTGTATTCCAGACTGTTTTTGACCTCTGTAGTAAGGACAAGAAGTTTGAATGAATATAGAGTTCTGACTTGAACCTTTGCTCTCTGCCTTATCACATTCTACTCATTATTCTGTTTCAATCTGCCGTTAGGAGATTCTACCATCAGCTTTCAAATATCTAAGCATTACATGTAAAACTGTGTGTGTTCAAATAAAATTAATCTCCAATGTGCCAATTTATTTTTAGTGTACCAGTTGCTAACCGAGAAAAATAATGTTTGAGCTGTTCTTGAAGTCAGCGAAAAGCTTCAAATATTATCCTGTGAGATTTGTCAGTTGTGGGGTTAACATTTGCAGAAGAAGACAAAATCTCTGCTGATTCTGGCTGGCAAAGGATTACAATACGATCTTTTCACAGAAATACTGTAGATTGTTCATGTTCTTTTGGCTTTTCTAGGGCATGGTTGAGGACTCCTAAACCTGTTGTTTCTTACAGGATATTGAATTTTGTTAAATTATGGCTTCACTGAGGGCTTTTGAGATATTTTTAGCAGAAGTGGAAAAAAAAGAGGTTATTAAAAGGGCAACTAGCAGATGATTTGGCAGCATTACATGTAAAGCATAAACACTGTCTTCTTCCACTGTAATTTTTTGCTGTTCATGTTCCTCTAAACAAAATATGTCTGATATTTACACTGTTCCACTTAATGCCACAGAAAAGGACGGTGAAAGAAGACCTTTTTTTTTTTTGAAACAATCACATTTTCTTATATAAACACTTAAAAATTTGATGGCAAACAAACATGTAGACCGCTTAAGCAAATATTATAGGAATATTTTCAAACAGCTGGGATTTTAGTTACAGAAACAAAGGTATTTGTTATGGTTATTCATTACATTATTTATGTATATACCTGAAATGACTCCACATTTATATGGTTTGTCTAATACAGCCTCATATTGCAATTATTGCAGTGACATAGCCTCAATTAAAAGATGTCACAAAACAATAGAAGAAAAAGGCTTCTTTCTAGAATATTAATAAGTGGTGCTAGTTATAGGAAAGAATTATTGATGTTCACCAAGGACTATCAGATACTTTGGAAAATAGCCTGAAGAATACCATTTCATTTTCCTTTCATTCTTTTCTTATGAACAAACACAGGAGAAAAAACTACAGGGCATGTATTGTAAGGTAATTATATAGAAATCTAGAGATTTTGAGGTATTCATGTAGACTGATTTTCATTTTAAAAATCTAATTTTTATTGAGATTTTGTTTGCTAAACATGAGGAATGTGTTCTATAAGCATGTGCACTTCCATCCCAGAGAGCCAAGTATGTTCTGGGCTGCATCCAGTTCTGGGGGCCCCAGCATAAGAATCATGTGGACCTGCTGGAGTCAGTCCAGGAGAAGGCCACAAATATGGTCAGAGGACCGAGCACCTCTCTAATATGGACAGACTGAGAAAGTTGGGGTTGTTCAGCCTAGAGAAGACAAGGCTCTGGGAAGAGCTTATTGTGGCCTTCCACTACCTAAATGGGGCTACAAGAAAGCTAGAGACAGACTTTTTAGAAGGACACGTAGGGATAGGACAAGGAGGAATGGCTTTAAACTAAAAGAGTGTAGACTTAGAATAGATACAAGGAAAAAATATGTTTACTCTGTGGTGGGTGAGGCACTGGCACAAGTAGCCCAGAGAAGCTGTGGATGCCCCATCCCTGGATGTCTCCAAGGCCAGACTGGATTGAGCTCTGAGCAACCTGGTCTAGTGGAATTTAGCCCTGCCCATGGCAGGGGGCTTGGAACTAGATAATATTTAAAGTCCCTTCCAACCCAAACCATTTTATGATTTTATGACTCCTGGTTTCTTGGATTCAGGAAACTTTTTTATTATGAACAGGAAACACAGGAAACATTTCTACTTATTTTCTTTCTCTTTGTTTCTTGCTGTGTCCTACATGGTGGTAAACCTAGATCTGGATTCATTCCTGACACCTTAAAATCTCGTATAAATATTCTTGCTGCAGCAACAGAAGATGCCAACTAGCTTTGCTGGAAATGGCATCCCAGCATCATGTGCAGCTGTCTAACCATGTAGAGGGCCAGGATTATCAGAAGTGAGTAACGATTCTGTTACCCAAATGAAACCTCTCCATGTGTCAGACAGCAGGTAGAGCCATATTTTCAAGATCAACAGCTAAATATGTTGGAAGGAGCATACTCAACATCTTTGGAAAATCTTAACTTATCATTTAGGACAAGAACTGCTGTTAGGCAATGATAAAGCCAGTGAGTGTTGTCTTATGATATACTGCCTTTGCCCTACAGACCTTATCCTGTGAGGAATGTTTGCAAAGATCCCCGAACAGATATTATATTTCTTGTGCCACAAAACAAATTGAAAATACATTGTGAGGTTTCATAACTTACAAGATGCTCCATACATTCATCTTTATGAATTCAGGTTGTGGAAAGAAGCATGATTCTTTCACTTATTTTGAGTGAAAAGGTTTGAAAATGTATCTTTTTCCCTTCCGTGTCAAAGTGATACTGTAGGAAAACACTGGACAGCTGAACTAAATGAATGGTTGAAAAAAAATCAGCTCAGGACTGGTCAGTCATAACTGTATGTCTTATTACCTCTCTAAAAAATCCCTGAAAAGTCAATTACTCTGTAATTCCATGAAAATCGGACTAATTTTTTTTCAGGAACACCTTTGCATTGTGCTGTGAATGCCAAATGCTGCAACTTCAGCACAAGCAAACATGGAACCACCTGCCACTCATTTCTTCCAAGCCAATCTTGGCTTCCAAGCCAAGCCAAATGATCCTTCTGTGTAATGTGGAAGAAAAAAAATACAGTGTGCTCCTGAACACTATGATTCAGATTTTTATTATGTAGGAAAAAGTGCTTTTGTAGAAATAATACCATCATCACCACCAAAAGCCCAAATGATTGAATGTGCTCTAATGTCAAATTTGTCTGTGCAAATTCAGTATGCCAGAGAGGGAAGAAAAAACTTACAGGAAAGGAACAGGCTATTTCTTACAGAGCCTGCATTTTCAACTCACATAAGCAAATTTTCTTTCAGAAGGGAGAACTTTGTATCTTAAAGAACTGGACATGGATTCAGGAATGCCATGTTCATGCAGTAGAACACCCTCAGTTTTCCTACAGAGCCTGACTAGGAAATGTAAAAGGCAGAATGGCATATAAGTAGTTTTCACACCCAGTTGCTCAACAGTTTTGGGAAAAGTCTCCACTGCTCACAGTCTTTAGCCTCTTTGTAAGACCGTATGTTTTTAAACAGCACCAAGAATCTCAGTTTTTAAAAGGAGAAATAACAATCCAGGATAGCAAGTCAGCAACTCATGACTTCCTGGTAAGCAAGAAGTCACATGTAATGTTATGCCTAATCTTTCAAGGTCATAATACAATAGGACATTGATGTATTTTCCGAAGTCGACCTAGTAAAGAACTTTCTTATTATTAATAAACATAGATTCTAGAAGTATATGCATGAAAATATTATACAATTAGTGATATATATTCTGAACCAGATTATTTGGAAAACAGCACAAGTTCAGTTTTACAAAAATAGTTTTGGAAAGCTGAAAAGAATACAAGAAAACTAAATACAGAAAGGAAAGCCACTTGTGTCAATATTTTTAATGCTGGTCTCCTTCTGCAGTGTACAATGGTGATTTTCTTTTCAAATGATTACTAATAAAATGGAGATTGCATGCCTCAATTCTTAAATCAAAAGGTGTAATTGTGTCCTTAAAGAATGCCATTGGATAGCTCAAAGTAAAAGATCCCCTGTGTGCAAGGAGTGTTTTAGTTTCACTATTCTTTTGAACATCAATGTTTCTTTATTAATAAATACACAGTCCAAGTTCTAGGATTGGATTAGATTAGAGCAGGGTTTAGGAATTCATATAGCTTTATCTCCTCTTTTCACTCCAAAAAGTATTTGTTTTGTTTCCTCCAGCACAGACGACTGAAAATCTAACTATACTCATCAGCTGTGTGGATGGTGACTGGATTTGCTGTCCACTGACTTGACTTGACTGTTTATTTTCTTGCACCAAACTGTCTGTACATCTCCTCACTTGATGAGATTGGAAGAAAGAAACACTGGGAATCTGCTGCTTGAAGTCACTTGGTGTCAAAGCTAGTGAGGAAGTTGCTAAAAAATAATCTGTCTTGCAGAGAAAAATAGAGCAGAATCTGTCTCAGAACTGTGGCGGAGAAGTCTAAAACTCAAGATGTGCTTGTGTCACCCCCAATAGCAAATAGTAGCCCCTAAGATGTGTGGGAGGCCTCAGGAAACTGTCACTGGATACTTAAGGAATTTACTGACCTTGAGACTGAAGAGAATACCGAGGAAGGGCAAGATGCAGAAGGTGGGTCATCAGCATTGAACTCTTTATTACGCTGTAACAGCTGTTGCTACTAGAGCAAAAACATTTCCATTCCTCTGATTCCCACTCAGAGCCTGAATGTAATCCCATGGTCTGGCCAAGGTAAATAGTGCATAGATCAGGCAGACCAGCACAGCACTTTCAGCAGAGGGCAGTTGTATGAATTACATTGCTTAAAATGGCCACAAAACCAATTTCTCCCTCTTAATTTACTGTAATGATCTATTTGTTTGACTAATTCTTTTTGTGAAGAAAATCTTCTCTTGCCTTATGCCATAAAATCACCATGAAAACCTCAACTTGGTGCACTACGCTATATATATTGCAAAAATATTCTCCACCGGTATAAAGAAAGGCTTTAAACATGTCACTCCTTATTAATATCACAGCATTAGGAAGCAGAGACAAAAGAGAGGAGGGCAAAATTGTTGTTGCTTTATTTAGAAACAAAGTACAGGGGGAAAAAATGTCTCACTTGTTACAAGGCACATGGTGATGTCACATTCCACAAAGATTTTGGTGCAAGGAATCTAACAGTCTATATCTGTTAATTTTTATAGCACTTAACACTAACTGGAGCAGAAGGAAAATACAGTATTTCCCTTTACTGCTAAATATAGGAATCCCATGGACCCTGTAGGTAAATTCTTGTTATCTAAGGAATCGCTCATTACTCAGTCAAGTCTGCACAGGAAGACAAGGCTATCACACACTTTTGAGATGCCTGATAGTGGCTGTTTAGAAAAGTCTGACCTGAGCTCATTCTTAAGATAAATTACCTCCTTCAGTGTGTTCCTGAGCAAACCACAGTCCCCATGTCAGCTATAGGGCGGACGGCTCTATAACAGAATGATACCTGTATGCATACTGTGCCTCCCACAGCCTCCTTTCCTTTAAAAAGAAACTTGAATGGTCAAGAAAGAAAACTGCTGCAGTGTAGTCCCAAGTTTTCCACGGTCTGTGTGGCTGGAAACTGAAGCTGCAGAAGGAGCCAGCCAGCCTGTCATGTAAGTGCAGCCAAACAACAGTAATGGAATCTCAGCGCACTAAATTATTGTGTACATAATGGTGTACAATCTTATGTGACATGAGTACTCAGAGGAGAGGGTATTTCATTGATTTGGATCGTAAAAACCTTCTGGCAATATCAGGATGTTGACAAGGTACTGAATTCTGTAGCCACATTATAATAAACCCATCATATGCACTTTTTTTTAGTCAGAAGGCTAGTAGTTTCTATGTAACTTTTTTGCCACACTTTTTTTTCACCTTGCCAGATTTAAAACAGCTTTATTTTTAATAGAAATTTTGAAAATTGAAATAATTTGTCATCCACATATGTAGCAGACATAAGAACAGAATCAACACCTTTAGATACTGATAGCTTAATTACCTTTAGATACTGATAGCTTAATTATCAGTGCTTTAAAAAAGTTATTTATTCTGACAGTTCGTAAAAGAGTCTGATAGCAACAGCTGATACCAGGAACCATGTTGTTATTCAATGCATACACACAAACAAAATATGCAAGGCAGAAAGTTCTGCCTAGTTGAAATCTGTTTCAGCTGTTTTGAAACAAAAGTATGAAGTGGTAACTAGACTGTAGAGTATGATCTACTTCACTTTTTGCAGTTCATGGGTGATAGATGCTCCTTAATAACCATGAAAGTTGATGGACACTTGAAACATAACACACAATTTTCACTGTGCTTTCCCTGATTTGTCAAGATTCTGCAATTAGCAAAGGTTCAGTCATACATTTGAAAGCATACAGCACTATTTCTGCCTCCAGAATCTTCAAGACCATCAGAACACCATGTAACTGCAGTTATTGACTACTGGACAACATCACTTGCAGGTTATCCAAAGTGTTTCAGGAAATTTTCTGTTCTTGTGTAATTTCTAGAACGGTACCATACCAAGCCTGCTGAACTTTAGGGTTATGCACTGTAAAAAGAAGTATGATACAAACATTTTGTAAAGAAGACAGATCAAATATTGTATCATCTTGAAAGAAAGGTGCTCTAAGCAGAAGGGATGTCCAGCTTTTGGAGCACATTTCTTAGACAGAGGGTAACAGTTGTCTAAAGACTGGAATAGTGAGATGGACTGTGCTGAGTGTAGCTAGACAATGAATCACAGTGCTGAGGCAGGAAGATTGAGTGAATTAATTTACAGTGATAAACCAAATCACAAAGCCCAATATTATGAAAAGCTGATGATCAGTCTGTGGTCAGTGAATGCAAAGAAGGAAGTAGTGATTTCTAAGTTGTCATGTTAGTCCAGAGGATTTGGGGGTTTGATGCATTCAGTAGATACTAAAAAAAACTGCATCTTACACTGGGCCTAACTGCATAAAGACCTATACAAATGTTTAATATTACATAGATGCTGTAGACATGTTTAAGATTTTGACAAATACATCTGCTTCCCGCTTCTACGTCAGAAACTGGGCATAAACATTGACTGACAAGCCATTTGACAATAGATTATAGACTGAACGCTTGAGGATTTTAAATGTCCCAAGTAAAAAAGTTTCCCAGTCCTCGGAAGAATTGTAGAAGTTAAAAATTTCTCATTCTAATGCCTCCAAGGATTGAAATGTCCAAGCTCAGTTTTCCCCAGCTGCATAACTCTTGTGCGAGTGATGATGGGCTCAGCCATCCATGCGATGCAGAGAGAGACAGTGCTCACATTACGCCACCACAAATGTGTTGTATCCTCATGCCTCATGGAAGAGAGGAATTTGGTAACCAAAGATCTTCATAGGTAAAAGCTGACTGCTTGGCAAACTACTGGTTATGCTCTCTAGTTTCTTCAGTTGTGCTGAAATACTAATGGTGATACTAATTCCTACTACAGGTATTTTAGAAATGGTTTTGATGCTGGGAAAAAAGGTGCCCAACCCTTCCCAACATCTGAAGTGCTGTTTTGGTTCAATCTTTCTTCTTTATTGGGGAGGCCCAAATGCACCTTTAGTGAGTGTTACCGGTGGAGTAAAGGCATTATTGCTTTGGGGATTAATGTCTGTTAATTTGCTGATCTGGTGAGGGAGAAGAACGATAATATGCTAAAAGCACAGCTATAAGAGTGAGAAGAATGGATTCTATTTTTCCTGTTAGTTTAAATTTCTCCCTTCCATTTCTACAAATAAAGCAGTAGTTTTAGTTTACATGTGTCAAAAGACTTGGTGCAATGATTTTTCTAAAAGAGAATATTTTGATACTTGTAGAAACAGTGCCTAAAAATTTTAACATGCTATTTTCATTTTTAATTAGAACGGTTCAGCCAATCCCCATTTATTCACACATTTTGAAAACTTTTTTTCCTGTTTTTAAGGGAACCAAGAAAAATCTAAAGAAACCAAATGATTTTAGAAAAATCTAAAATTGATCTCTGCCTTAACTTCTCCTGGTAAAGTCATGTAAAAAACATAGCCCTTGGGATAGCTGTAAAATGGGGTTCATAATTGTACCCTGCTTCATGTTTTTTGCATATAAAAGTTACAAAAAGGCTAAGAACATTGGGTTATATAAAAATATTGCAATGGGTTATATAAAAATATTGAGACATGTAAATATCGTATGTCTGGGCTGCAGTTAAGGCAGAGAGAAAGGAGCCTCCAGTGAGCCATTCATTCCACTTAAAAAAATTAGTTGCTTGAGACTTGCAGAAATAAGTGTTCACCCCTTTCTTTTCCCCAGAGATGGACAACTGTCTTAGAAATTACACTTAATTTTCAGCAGATGAAATGTGTTGCTATGGAAAAGAAAGTAGAATTAATGTTTAGTTTTTCTTTTAAAAACTAGAAAGATCGAAGTGATCAAAGTTTGAGAGTTTTCTACCCTCTTTGGTGTAAATATTTCATTATTTTTCTGCTTGTCATACTATTTCTGTCAGCTTGTTCTTGGTTTCTTCAGATTGGCTGTGAGTTCTTGGCTGCATGCTAATACAGCTCGAAATTAAGTCCCATATGGTTCTGGACACCACCCAATACTAAAACCAGAAGGAAGGATTACTTCTAATGGGGGAATTTAAATCTATCCCATACTCAGAAATCTGAGAGCACTCAGATTCAAAGTTCTTTTTTGTCTGAGCTCTACTTAACATCCAAAGTTTAAATGTAAAATACATGACAAGAGGAAGACAATGCGGAGAGAGGAAAGAGTGAGTAGGCAGAATTCCACTCTGCAAGGCCAGGAATAGATTTGCTGCTGTTAGCAGATCTGCCACTAAACACAGCGCACAATGCCGTAAATATCACAGCATGGCACTATCTGCATCTTACAAAAAGATCACACCAGGGCAATACTGATGTGGTCTCTCTACTGTATACAGCTCCAGCAAGAAAAGGCGGGAGAGTTACCATCATGCCCATACATTTTATGTTGCGACAAGAGTGCAAGATATTTTCATAGCTGTCAGGTTTCCCTCTTTTCCTTTAGGCGTCTTTCCTCAGGCAGCCTTCCAAATGCAAGGCCATCAAACGAGAAAAATAAACAAATAAAATAACTGGATCAGCACTGCACATACAAAACCTAGGAATTTTAAAGAAACAGGTTAGAAGTATGAGGTTTGCATGGCTTGCAGTTTGAAAGGTCAGAGAGCAGCTAAAACCTGGCAGCTAACCCCCAGTCCTCACCGACAATATCCTAAACCTGCCTTTTAATGCTTTATTCTTGAAAGGCATATAAAAATAGGCAGTAAATACAAAAAGTTTGGGAAACTCGACATTCTTTGCTTATTTTCAGTTTTTCTTCAGTGGTGCTTCATTCAAGATCAATCTTTTATAATCCATGTGCTTTGCAGGCGCATGGAGTGAAAAAGGTTTGCAAAGCTCTTCAAAACAAATTAGATAGGACTGAAATGACGGACATCATTGACCATGGTGGAAGCCCATTGTCATTGGCCAAATTGGTTTTAATGGAATTGGATCCAAGTAAGAATTTTACAAGCCAAAAACAGCATTTCTTCAAGATTTACTGGGAAGTATGCACTGTTGCTACTGTCCTCTCTTCACTGCTGCTCATGACTCATCTTCTAGAGCACTGCAACTGCTGGAACTCCAGAGAAAAACATTTCCAACCCATTTCATGAATGAATGGGAGGACCGAGGGAATCCATAATGCTGCACTCTTCTGGGAACACAAGTATTGCCAGCACTAGGATTAGGATAGATGGGAATTATTAAGGCCAGCTGATTCACTGTAGGATTTCCAGTCTCATCGCATCTCTGAACGGACACATGTTCTTTTTGCATGGCTCACAAGGTTCATGCAAGGGACAGTATCACAACCCCATTTATCCTGAGACTACTGTTGTAACTAAAGACAGGATTTTCACTAATGTAAGGCAACACTAAGTTGTTGGTTTTTTCCTGGAGCAACAGAAAGAATCAGTTAGGTATATAAAGATATTTGTAAAGACAATTGGAATATAGAAGGAACCTCCTACGTGAAAAGAGATGAGACATGGACAAAAAAAGTGAGGGAACTAAGCTATAATGGGAAGTGGAATGGTAAAAATATTAGAAAAGAGGATGATTTAGTTACACACGACTAGGAATGGAGATATGTCTTAGGAAGGCCAGAGTAAGGGGAATAGTAGCATTTAGACACCATCACAAAAGGGAGAGAAAAATCTGGAAATTCTTTCTGACAGGCATGAAATCACAGAGAAAGAATTAGATGTGAAATTGCGTATAAAAATTCAGGAAAACTAAATAATTCAGAAAGCCTTTATTATTGTTCAAGGTATCTGAGTTGTAGATATTAATGCTACAGTGTGAACCCTACTTAGCGTCTAATTTTGCTTTACATGTCTCATCATGTAGAATCTGTCTGGTACTCAATACTTCATTGTGGCACTGGGAAAGAAAGAACACGTGTTTTGCTGCTGATCCAAATCCCTCCAGTTATTCTGAATTTTGTCAGTTTTTGTATTTATGTACTGTCTTTGTGCACTGCAGTACAGCCTTACCAGAAAGCTGATGGTAACATGTAGTAAATCTTTCCATAGAACTCTGCATCATATGCACCCTGAAAAATCAAGACTTGAATGCTTCTATGCACACATATCTAACAAGGACTTTCTCACTGAGGTAAGAAAGAAAGGCAATGAGAACTCATTATTTGAGACCTGATAGACTTTGGCATCTCTACAAGAATGACAGACTTGTTTCTCAAAGGGCAGAAGGTCATGAACAAACAGAAGATGGATGTTTAAGTATAGAAAATATAAGAATATAATATCACGTATTTAATTCCACGTATCAGAGGAATTACACACATTGATGGACCAGGAGAAAGAGGAAGAAACATAGACTTTCTGCAGAAGTATTCATCAAGTGGGAAACACAGCAGATGGCGTTGCAGAGTGTGGGGTGAGAGAACACAGAGCTGAGGGAGATAACAGGAGGAATAATGTGTGTTGGTAGATTAAAGAGTACAGAACTGATTAATTAAGTGGGACTTGCAATATTGCACAATGGCATTACTGCAGGCGAAATAGAGAACAATTTCTTGAAGGTTGTGATCAGCAAGTTGGGATTTTCTCAGATTTTTAACTTCAAATGTGCTATATTATTCTTTTATCAGGGAAGACAGTACAGATCACAATTGCACCATCCTCAGTAAAGTAGTAAAAGATCCAGTGCCCAAGTGTTATGGGTTAACCCTTGCCAGCAGCTCAGCCATATAGTCTCTTGCTCACTCACTCCAGTGGGATAGAGGGGAGAACTGGAAAAGTGAGGACAGCCAGGGGCTGAGATAGGGACAGTTTTATACGAAAAGGGAAACAAAACCTGTTTATGCAAGGAAAGTAAGGAATTAATTCACTGGCTGGCAGCTGTTCAGCCATTTCCAAGAAAGAAAGGCTCATGCATAAGAGTTACTTGGGAAGACAAATGCTCTAACTCAAGACGTCTCTCCCACCCTTCCTCCTTCTTTCCCAAGGTTTTTATTACTCAGCATGACATCATGCAGCATGGAATACTCCTTTGGTCAATTGGAGACAGCTGTCACAGATGTGTCCCCACTTTCTTGTGTACCCCCAGCCTAATTGCTGTCAGGTTGCGGGTGAGAAATCACAGAATGGGTCAGGTTGGAAGGGACCACAATGGGTCATCTGCTCCAACCTCTCTGCTCAAGCAGGTTCATCCTAGAGCACACAGTACAGGATTGATCCAGACAGTTCTTGAGTACCTCCAGTGAGGGAGACTCCACAACCTCTCTGGGCAATCTGTTCCAGTGCTCGGTCACTCACACAGTAAAGAAGTTCTTCCTCACATTCAGGTGGAACTTCCTGTGCATCAGTTTCTGCCCATTGCCTCTTGTCCAATTGTTTGGCAGCATCGAGAAGAGCTTGATGCTGTGTAAGCACTGCTCAGCCATACAGTAACTAAAACACTGCTGTGTTATCCATACTGTTTTGTTCACAAATGTGAAAAATAGCAACCTACCAGCTGATATGAAGAAAACTATCCTTCAGCTCTGTGAAAAAAAACAGGGTCTCTCCATGTTATCTTTCTACTACAAAACGTGGGAACTTATTGAGAATTAACTTGGCAAACAAAGGATCAGGAGAGGAAACAGACATCTACACGTGCAAGAGAGGACTAGCAACATCCTGCCCTTACTTTTAAAGTATGCTTTTTTTGATGATCTATGGGGAGCTCTCTGTCATACAAATGGAGCTTCCTTTTCAGTACGGGTCTGGAACTGCCACCATCAATATTGCCAGCTCGCGGGCCAGTGATTGTCACGCAATGGGGGAAATGGCTGAAGCAAAATCAACCCCTTAGCACTTCTCCCCTCTGCACTTGCCTTCAGGGATGCCTTGGATGAGTGCGCAAAGATTATATAAGCTGGCAGCAGCTCTTTAGGCTGGTTTGTGAGCCTACAATATCTGCTATAGCTTGCTCTGAATAAAACGGATGTACTTGCTCAGAGTTATTTAAATACTGCTGTCATGGATGTAGCTTCTCTCAAAAAACAGGCATCATCAAAAGTTCACATTTTTTACTAATTAAAACTGTTTGCAATAATTAAATTGTATGTGTCTGTGTTTCTACTTCGAAAAGGCTAAATAGTTGGCAAGCTTCCTAAAGCAGGATTAGACTGCAGACCAGCTCAGACAATGCTTCCAGGCATCGAGGATGTACTGCAGAATCAGTTTAATAAAGTCTGATTAGATTACTTTCTCCAGTCAATTTGAAGCACTGTGGCCATGGGATAAATCATCTTTTTATCTCACCACACTGCTCTTTTTCTTTGCTGAATCATATTTTAAAAGCACTAAACATATTTTTTAAATATCTATTTATTTACAGATGCAAAGAAGCATAACCTCATGAATTCCCTGTTGTCCCAATGCAGTTTGATGTTATACCTCAGTTGAAAGTACAGACTTTGCGAGCAAAGTCTGTACTCAGGTTTCCCTTCTTAATATATCTCTTTCCTCTACATAAATAACCTTGTTAGTATTACAAGAAAACAGTCCTGAATCTCTTATCTCAATTTGTCAAGACAACCGCTTGTACTGAAAACAGCCATAAAGTTAGATGTTTCTGACAAATTACTAGGATAAGCAGGGTGTTGAACTCCAGAGATTTGTGTTAACATGGGCATGGATCTGAATATCTTTAAACTTGATTTATTGCATCCTATGTGGAACAAATAAAGAGTTGTTCAGAATGGCTGAGTCTAGAACTAATTTGTTTTAGTTTTCAATGTTTATAGCAACAGAGATTGCATTTTGCTCTTTTCCTACCTAACACCATGACTAGTAGAAGCTGTATTTAAGGATTTAACTCAACACAAAGCATGCCTTCCTCTGACCTCTTCTTATGATGCTGTATTATGCCAACAGACCTTAGCAGCTGGTTCAGCTCCTTGAAAATGTATTATTCCAATCTGTTTTGCCTTTCACTAGTCTGTGCCCAGTCAGTTTTTCAGTCTCTGATTCGGTCTGGTTTTCAGTCTCTGGTTCGCTCTGATTTCTTACGTTGATATAAAAATTCTGTTGTATTGTGTACATTTACATTCCATTTTCCATTGGAATAAAGAAACATTTCACCTTCTTCCAAGGTTATTATTTCTATAAAATACCATATTAAGAAATAAATAATGTTCCCCATGGACTCTAGAATAACATTCAGTAAAACTACTTGTAGTACCTGGAGATGATAAGAATATACAGTGTCCAAACCAGAGGCCATCTTCTATGTAAAGGACCAACTCTGTGAAATGCTACTTAAGTTTCTGTCTCATTGTTAACTTCCGAACAAGAGTTTTCAATGGTTTGCAGGCTCATTCAAGTGAAATGGCCTAGCATGAGCTTAAAAAAATAATTTAAAAATTGCATTATAATTGTCTACTGTCACAAGAATGAATACTTGTGATTATCAGCTTAATACATTAAGATGATGATTTAAAACAGATTATGCCCATGTGGTCTGTCCATACATTCTTATGTTCATACCTTCTTCTCGTCTATTTTCTTCTAACCTAATTAACATATAATTTGCCTCAAATTATATTTATGCACTGTTTTCAAATAGGTGATCAACATATAGATAGAGAAACGAGGGGAAAAGAAAGAGAAGCAAAACCTTTCCCTCATATTTTCTGGGGAGTCCTCAAGGACTAGACAAGGAGCCCTGACACATCCTGTTAGGTTGCTGCTAAAAATTTAAAAAAAAATCAGACTGCAGTACTCATGTGGTGGCTTTTTTAATAGGCTTTTTGCAATTTTCTCACTTGGCACTAGCTACCGTCAATAGCTGGTGCACAGTAAATAAAAGATATATCTCAAGCTTCTGCAAGAGATGCAACAACCCAGACATATATATAGCTTGAAAGCCTGAGGTGTCTAGTCTGGGAAACCATGTTTCCTTAATTTCCTTTGAGAAATTCATTCTCCTGTGAAACCTTACAAAAACTGAACACTGATGCACTTTGAAGCCCAGATTGGTGGGGTTCATCTAATAGCTAGTGAAATGTCACTAGATGCTGTTAAAACTTGGTTAAACATTACAAACCAACTCACTCAGCAAAACATGTTAAAATAATCTGGATAGGAGCCAGAAGAGATGAGACAGGATTATTTAAATCTAATATGTGTTAGAATACAGCTTAAGTCCTCTGACCCTAATCACTTTCCACTGGAGTACATCAAATTAGGATCCTGGGACAATTTATGTAGGAGTCTCAGTAAATGTACTAGCTTTGCCCTACGGAATTCATGGAAAATTCTTCCATGAAAAAGCATGGATAGCCTCATATTAGTTCCAGAGGCTATCTACAGGCATGAGAAAGCCCAGCATAAAAACTGCAGCACTGGTTCTGACCCTGAAGTATAATACAGTGAATGATGAGATATGCTGCACCTTTAACAGCCTCTGATGCTGCTCTTTTCCACATTACCTCATAAAGTTAACTTTGTGTAATAATAATTACTGTATAGTTTGCAGGCTTTCATTTTCTTTAAGCATTCTCTTAGAATTCTGTTTGCTTTCAAAACTGCCTTTCTCAGCTAATGGCCTGGAAAAAGCTGAGGTGGGCTTGGATAACATGATCCTTTCTGCTGTGCATTCTTAGAGAAATGTCAATCAGGTCATGGTAATGACATTGCTTTAATGAGGGAATTGAAATTCTTGGGAGAATTGTGACATGGCAATACTCAGAAGCGCTTTGGACCTCTCCAATTGCCTCTGTTGCTCTAAATAAATGGGGTGCCTTGGAGTAACTAGAGAAGATCATTAGTGCTGACACCTGGGGTTGTTTATTTGGCATGGATACATTTATTCCTGTTTGTTCCAGATGGGGGTTATTAGATAGGTTGGAGGTAAAGTAAGATATATGTCAATTTTTTCACTTTGCTTTACCTGATTTTCCAGTTTTTCATTATTGCATTTATTTTCCTTCGGGTGTTCAGAATAACACAGTTCTCAAAGCAGGACTGTGAGCAGCTTGCCATCAAACCACTTGCAAGGAACCACATTTCTGATCATTTAGTCATATAGGTGTAAATAAATAGTCTTCAACATTCTACTGTGGTTAAGTCATGGAAAACTAGTCAGGTAAGTAAGCAATTAGATTTACAGGGATAGTTCCTTAGGTACCTCCTAGCTGCTTTTTGCCTCTTCTGTGTCACAGGAGTCAATGCAGCAAGCTTCTTCCAGCTTAGGAATGTTCTATGAAGCATACCAAAAATAGAAGACCAGTTGAAATAGCTATTACCTGCATCTAATAGATCTCTTTAAGATTTACAATGTATCATTTAAAAAAAAGCATAGGAAGATTTGTGATCTATTTTAATACTGATAGAAAGAATACAAGATGATTTTTCAGAGCAATGAGTTCAAAAAGCAATATATGTTTAGAAGACTAGCGTGTATATGGTGGTGCTATTTTAAACTGGCAGCAACCAAATGTCTCTGAAGTCTTTGACTTTCTGAATAAGATGAAGTTTCTCATCTCTGACAAGCTTTAAAAAAAAACTGCGGCTGTGACAGTCTTTTGTAAGTTAATATTTTCTGTTATTCTGTTCTGAGTGAAGTCTCTTTCAGGGTAACAGAACTATGGAAGCATTTCTTCACTCAAAACAAAAAGCCAAGAAACTCCTGGCTTTTCACCAGAACTGAAGCATTCTAGAAAGAATTTCACCTGAGATACTGCAGTGCAACATTTACTTTTGTGAATGAGAGCTACTATTTCCATTTAGGAAGCAATTCCCATCAGCCTGTACATTAAGGACTTTTAAAAACATTCCCTGTCCCCTCACAAAATCCTTGCATTTCTCAATAATTAAAGTATCACATTTCTCAATGATCTAAATAATATACTAGAGATGAATAAATCATTTGATCATAAGGCCACATTTGAATTTTTATTTATAGTCTCACAAGGCATCAGAATGTTTACCCTAATCACTATCTCCTAATCACTATCTCCTATCTGTTCTTGCTACGCATCGATGAGGCCATGACTTCAAACTGTCTCTAGATCCAAATTCATATTTATTTTGAGGCTTAGACTAGAATCCATACCAGAATCAGCCATAGTACCATGACAGTGAATGTAATTAATGTCAACCATCTGTTTCAGATACCTGTCTCATTTCAATATAACTCCTCTTCTGGAAGCAAGAAATCCTTCACAGACAATGAAAACAAACTTTGGTTAAATGCAATTCAGAACTGTGACTAACCACATAAAGCTGAGGAATTTTCTGCTGCAGTGGTTGCTACAGTTCATCTCCAGCCACTTAGAGTAACTCTTTTAGCAACTCCAGAAGTAATACTACAAAGCTTGCTTTGTTCCCTGTACAGAACTGAGTAAAGGCCCACTGGACTATGGTTTTTACCTATCATCTTCTCCCCATCTAGACTTATACCTAAAGCAGTCACGAATTGTATGACAAAAAGGGGTCTCATAGGAAATAATTGTTACATTGTAGAAAGCTGCAGTGTTTAGTGGGGAACTTCTCAAATCTAAAATGACCAAATTCAAGAGATGTCTTTAACAGTCAAGGTGTCAGAACACCACTTGGTCTCAACTGTTAAATTAATCTCAGTCCACAATAGCCCCAGAAGATACCCAAACCAAGAATTTATAGCTCTCTCTCTTTCTTCCTCTCTCTTTCAGAATTCTTTGTGATTAATTCTTAACAGAATAGGTCCAGATGGACCGGCTTAGGTTTGCTGACTCTGTTGTGATGGCCTTTCTTAAGTCTCTGGTTTCTGTCTCAAAACTTCAGTCCTGTTCTTCTTCCTTTTCTGTCCTCTTCCCTTCTGTGTAACTAGCTTTATTCACTTTATCGTTTTTCAGGCATGTATGGATGTTATTTTCAATTATTACAAGTTTCACAGTTCTTTGCTGACTGTTAAGTGTCTCCTTTGAAGTTCTGCTTTAAGTATTTAAAAGGTTTTAAGGGGGTCTTGAAAGCTCAAGGTTCTGTTTACATACAGATGAGCAGAACTGGCACCCAGTCTTACCTGATAATTATATATGGCATCACTGAGAAGGAACATCTGTAGCTGTGTTGAGGATGTGCCTCTACTTTCATTATTTCTTAACTTTTGAAAGCATAATTTCTTTCTAATGGTCAAATCCTCACCCAGTAATTGAATTGAAGTTATTTAAATAAAGGAATATATAAGATTTTGATGCAGGAAATGAAACTTTTTTTCATCATGTTAATTGCTTGTATTTATCTGACTTAGTAGATCAGATGTTTTTAAATCTAAACTCCCCACCTGCCATGAAGTCATCTTGGATGAATAAAAAAGTCAAAACAGACACTGTACCTTAAAATAGCAAATTGTCACTGGAAAATGTTTGTTGCTTCTTCTCAGCAGTGTGAAAAGAGAGAGAGAGAAAAACACCAGTCTATTTATTCAAGCTGCTAGTAATCTCAACCCTGCTGCTGTCAGTCTGTCCCTTCCTCTGCCTCACAGAGTGACTGGCAGTCATAAACACATATTCTTCCCTTTCAAAAGTCAGATCTGGGCACCCTGGCCAGAACTGCTTGCTGACAGGTAGAAATTATCCAAGGATGTGATATATTTCTCATTATATGCACTTCGTGCTAGGCATGAACACTTTCAAGACAAAAAGTGGAGTAGCTGTGTTCTGGGAGACTCATTACATGTCAGAAACTGAACCTTAATTCTGTGTCTTTCGATTTTTGCTGTTTAATTGAAAACTGTTTTTCACAATTGTTTAATGTTTTGAAAAATCAGGGAAATCAGTTGTAAGCACAATGCATTTGAAAATGAATATGTGATTATTGATATGGTATATAAACTTAGCTTCGGTGTGCCTTAGGCTTATAAAGACGGATTAGAAATAAGCAAGTGTGCAGTGACATGAACAAAGACTGCCACAACAGCACCTGTAGGACCATGCTACTTTGGCAAGACAAAACCTCTCAAAAGTAGGTGTAATAAAACTGCACTAGTGTTCCTTAGCTGGAACTCTCACATTTTTAACAGGATACTCTGTAGATGCCAGATAAACAGCTCTGCTTACTGGCTGAGGAGGTGCAGGCAGTGGAGAAGCAGACAACAGATAAAGAGTGCACACCTTTTTAGCCAATCACTTTCACTAATGCATGGTATGTTTAAGAAATCCTTTTACCATAAGCTTGCTTGACACAACCTTAAGACTTATTACTAATCCCTCTAAAGGATTTTTTTTCTTGATTGTCCAACAAAAGAACTCAAGTAAGTGTACTTGAGCAAATAAAAAAATGAGGCAGCCTGAGGGAAGTAAGCCAGAAAATCACTGATGAAATACAGGGGCTCAAGAGACTTTCAAGTGGGATGATTCACAAGGATAGGGGAAATGGTTGTTTAAAGCATAAGAATAAAGGTGGGTTATGCAACTCCGTGTTTTATTACCCAAATGCAGCTATAACACCATCTGCTTATAGTACTCTTTCTGCACTTTGGGAGAGGACTACCTCTGTCTCCCAAGGAACTGGCTCGCATCCTCCAGTTCCAAAATGTAAATTTCCACTTCTTTTTTCTGTTGAGCTACATGGGTTTGGCTGTTTGAGAAGCTTCCGCATCCAGAGAGCTGAGAACCATATTCCACACTGAATACAAATTTTTTACTACTGACTGACATATTCCAGCACCACTTCCAGCATCATCAATAGAAAATGTTCTTCCTTTGTACTAATTTGAAAACATTCAGGCTTCAAAAAGTGAGTAAATTTGTGGTGGGTTTACCCTGGCTGGATGCCAGGTGTCCACTAAAGCTACTCTATCACTCCCCTCCTCAGCTGGACAGGGGAGAGAAAACATAAGAAAAGGCTCATGAGTTGAGATAGGGGCAGGAAGAGATCACTCACCAATTGCCATCATAGGCATAACAGACTTGACTTAGAGAAATTAGTTGAATTTATTACCGATCAAAATCAGAATGAGATTATGGGAAATAAATTCTAAAAACACCTTCTCCCCACCCCTCCCTCCTTCCCAGGCCTAACTTAATTCCCGATTCTCTACCTCCTCCCTGCCAGTACTGCAGTGCAGTGGGGAACCGTGGTTACAGTCAGTTCTTTCCATGTTTCTGCTGCTGCTTCCTCCTAAAAAAGAGGAGTCTTTCACCTGCTCCAGCGCAGGGTCCCTCCCACAGAAGACTTTCCTCCACAAACCTCTCCAGCTGAGTCCTTCCCGTGGGCTGCTGTTCTGCATGAACTGCTCCAGCAGGGATAACTTTCCATGAGGCGCAGTCCTTCAGGAACAGACTGCTCCAGCATGGGTCCCCCATGAAGTCTCAAATTCTACCAGGAAACCTGCTCCAGCATGGGCTCCTCTCCCCACAAGCCCACAGCTCCTGCCAGGAGCTTGACCCAGTGTGGGCTTACCATGTGGTCATGGCCTCCTTTAGGAATCCACCCTCTCTGGCATGGGGTTCCTGCAAGTGGATCTCTGCTTCCCCATGAACTCCTGTCTGCTGCAGGGGTACATCTGCCTCACCATGGTCTGCACCACAGGCTGCAGGGGAATCTCAGCTCCAACACCTGGACCACCTTCTCCTCCTCCTTCTCCTCCACTGACCTTGCTGTCTGCAGAGTTGTTTCTCTCACATATTCTTAATCCTGTCTTCTCTGGCCACAATTACTTCTGCACAATAACTTTTTATCCTTCTGAAATATGTTCTAAAAGAGATGTTCCTGCCATTTCTGATGGGCTCAGTCTAAGCCACTGGGAGGTCTGTCTTGGAACCTTGGGGCTGGCATTGGCTCTGTCAGACACAGAGGATGCTCCTAGCAAAGCAAATAAACCACCCTTGTAGCCTCCCTCACAAAAAAAGCCTGGTCACACAAACCCAACACAAAATTATTGATGGTTAATTAAGGATGTGGCTTTGCAACACCACTAGCAAGGTAAAGCGGCTGTCTAAATAAAGGAGGTCAAAATTTTGAGATTAGGCACGGTGATTCAAGTGAGGCAATGGTCAAATCAGGGCAGTAGGAGTTTACAGCTCCAGGCTCTAAAGTTCACTTTTGTGGAAGTATGGGTTGATAATGTTTAGCCACCACTGCACGATATAGCAGTGAGAAAAACTGTCAAGACAATTACTAAGAGGCTGGGCTATGCCTGAAAATGTGCCACACAAGTTAATGAACAATACTCAAAGAGATACTCTAGAATGATGATTTCAATATTTGTTGTAGACTCAAGATTTCAAGGTCAACAAAAACCACAATGGTTTTCCCCTTGCTTTTAGAGATTGCCAAAAAGGAAAACCTATAGTTAAGTGTAGGTAATGATAGCCAAGATGAGTTTGCTGAAAGCAATGAAGACTGCACAAAGTGCAACACACTAGAACTACCAATAATATTTAACTCGGGCAATAAGCAACACTGAAAAAATGGCCATAATTACTCCTATTCAAAACTTAAGGATTCATTTACAATTTCTTCTATCCTCTCAGATGCATGTTGTACCCATTACTAAGTTCTTTTATACTTCTTTCAGGCACTTCTCTTTGTGTCAGGCTTAAACACATTTGTCATTTGTGATTTGTCTTTCTCTCCGTACTCTATCATAAGTGACAGGGAATGTAGAGGTACAAAGACTTTTTTGAGGTTTTTTTTTTAAGGGAGGAATATTTTTCAAAAACAACAACAACAAATATTTACTTCCTATCTTTTTTCCACTTCTATTGACATATCCTATAGAAACAGGAGGAGTATAGATTTTTCAGGACACACAACTTGAGGAAAGCTGTGGTACCATAAGTACTACATAAATGTGGAAGTTTTTTTTGTAAGAAACCTTTTGGAGAGACTGTAACTGACATGCTGGTTAAATCTAAATGTAGAAAAGGGCAATAGCGGGCAATGAGGTTAAGCAGAGATCTAAAGATTAGTGGAAGCAATAAACAGAAGGCTTTTAAAAATGAAAAAAATGTCGAGAGTCTGGGAAGGAGAAAGATGTAGGAACTATAAAGTACAGAAAACTAAAAGATATATTGCAAATTGAGCTACAGATAATACTCCAGTACATAATTGTAAGTCATCAGAATACTAATTTTAATGTAAATAACAAGAAAATACTCAAGAACTGGCAGCTAATGAAGTAGGAACAATAAATATAGTTAGTTTCATAGAGTAATACATTTGCTGAAGTAATTTTTGTATTTAAAAAAGCAAATACATTCAGTAATAAAAGAGAACAGCTTGAAGAGAATAGAGAAGGCTAATGCAGAATGATAATATGGAATTGATATTATAAAAATACTATTGAAAAATAGTTTCATGATGTTTAAGTAAAGTTCAGAAGCTTGATATTTCACAGAAGATTTAAATGAGGGAAAATAAGGCTTAAAACATATTTATAGCTTTAGTTTCTGGTTTGGGTTGGGTTTTTTCCTCTTTTAGGTTATCTTGGCTTTGAGCGATTTTTCAATTCAGCAATTTAGTATTCTTAAAAATACATTTTATTCGAAATGAAAAACATCTAAGAGATGATGATTTTGCTTCAGAGTGCTTTTTTTTAGACTACAGAACCAAATTTGCAGTCATTTATACGGTTGCAATATATTTCCCCTTTAGTATCAGTATGGAAATGAGTTTTGCTCACAGAAGGAAATATAAGTAAGAATACAGAAGAATAGAAGAGAACTTTTCTGTTCTGAAATTGTTAAGTGAACACTGATGCTAAATTAATGAGCTGATTAAGTGGGTTCATTATACTCTCTTTAGAAAAGCAAAGGAACCTTTTTTTAGTAGATACAAATTGCAAAGTTTTTACGTCAGCCCTCTTTTGGAAATAAATATAAGATATATTCACTAGTGTAAGTAGAAAACATGCTTCTGAATTTGACACAAAATAAAGGTTAGTAAAAGCAGTGTTGCTGAGCATCACAGACCACTGGCAAGACTGTTCCCAATTTATGACCTTGAGTGATCAGCTTAGTGCCTACTTCTCAATGTGTCCCTTCCTAACACAAATAAGGGTGTCTATATTGTAAGAGCTTCATGACCTGTGCTTTTCTGTGAGTTCCTGTACACCCGCACAGGGTGGATGACGTTTTAATGTTCTGTAGAGAGGTATATTTAGATGATCTAAGTGTTCTTCAAATGTATAACAGGGATTGGGACCACAAATTTTTTGTGTGAAAAAATAACCACTAAAGTAAAAAGGTCTTCATTTTTTGATATAAAAGCTAGTGCCGAACTTAAATCACAGCTGATAAATCTTTGCATTCTCTAGCTTGTTATTATTTTGCAATGCAAAATAAAAAAGAACTACTTATACAAAAATTAACATTCAGCCTTATAATGTATAAAAAACTAAAACTTTTCCATAGAAGTACTTTCTCTGACTGATGAGTGGCCCAGAATTTTGTACCATTTAGTTATTTATGCAGCTTATGAAGGTTTGTTTCATGTTGAGGACCAACTCCAAGTAAAATTCCCATGCAGTTTCACATTTGCTTCATGCAGGTACAACTACACATACTCAAATGGAATCAAGTTGTCTGTATTTCTGGCTGAGTAAATATAGTGCAAAGGGCCCTGTGCTCTTTACCATTTTACATTCTGTGGGGTTGTGCAAGAATTTTCACAAGAACTTACGTGCTATGTTTCAAATCCAGCCAGCAACTGAGCTCCAGGCAGACGCTTGTTCCCCCTCCCTGATACAACTGAGGAGAGAATCAGAAGAGCGAAAGCGAGAAAACTAGTGGGTCAACAGGGAAAGCAGAAGCCGCATGTGCAGGGAAAGCAAAAAACCATTCACCACTTTCTGTGGGCAGGCAGGTGTTCAGCCATCCCTAGGAAAGCAAGACTCAGTCATGCGTAAAGGTGACTTGGGAAGACAAACACAATCACTGTGAACTTTCTCTGCTTCCTCTTTTTTGACCGCTCTTTATATACTGAGCATGTTGCCATATGGTGCAGAATATTTCTTTGGTCACCTGGGGTCAGCTGTCCCAGCTGTGTCCCCTCCCAACTCCTTGTGCACCTGCAGTCGCCTCACTGGGGGTGGGGTGGGGTGGGGTGATAAGCAGAAAAGAACTTGGCCCTGTTCAAGCCCTGCTGAGCAATAATAAAAACATCCCTGTATTATCAATACAGTTTCCAGCACAAATCCAAAACATGACTACTTGCTACTTACTGTGAAGAAAATTAACTATATCCCAGCCAAAACTAGCACACCATAGGTTAGAATCTTAGGGTGGCAGCTACAGACTTCTCTCTTGTAGCCACTTGTCCTACTTATACTTTAATATCTTTTTACACCAACTCTCAGAGGGCCATGCAAAATTTGCAAAATTGCCTAGTTTTGTGCTGGCCCTGAGAGCACAGTATCAATATTTAATTTCCCCAAATCAATTCACTTCTCTGCTTTTGGACAACACAGCGGTTGATAATGGTTCATTCATGTTTAAAAGGCAATTCTAGTATCATTTTCTCACTTCAATGAAGGTTACATAAGAGACTAAAAAAAATTACATGAAGTAAAAAGATTCGGTCAAAAGTGAAAACTTGAAAGCTGCATGTCAGGTGTAGCAAAGTAAAAGAGGTATTGAAGGAGTCATGAATGGGATCTAAAAGAAAAGAGAGAAAGATCACGATGAAACACTCTTCCAAGGGAAGCATGAGACATAGGAAAAATCCCAGCAGAGCAAGGGTGAAGACTTGAGAGGCATAAGAAATCAGCTTGGTTGAAGTCAATGACTAAACTGAGAGGTTTAGACATCTTAGTGTCTATGCAGAAAACTAGTTAACAACATTAGTGATGTCATTCTCATTGGTGACACAGGAGAAAAATAATTTTACTTTTGAAACTACCTATGTTTCACGGACATCCATTTATGTAAGTAGTATTGTTGTTACAGACATATTTTAGACAAAGAAGATACTACCTTACCTCAATAGAACAGAATACTCCAATAAAAAGATTTCAATCTGATTACAAACAATTTACTAGATTAAACCACACAATTACCAGAAATAATTAAGAGCAAAAAATATAACGTAAATAAATGAACAAAATCAATTATGTATTTATTGATTTCTTTTTACTCTAGTTTTTCACCAATTAAAACATATTTAGCCTCCTTTGAAAGGCAAAATTTACTGTGAAAGTGAATAAATTAATCTTTCTCCATTTCCCTCTGTTAATACATAGCTCCCATCTGCATTAAGAAAACGGGACCACCTCGTAAACTTTCAGAGCACACTTCTAGACAAAGGAGTTCTACATTCTTTTGCTTGCTTAGCTTTTCAGTACAATGAGAAGAGACAAATAATAACTAATTTTGAGTTCAAAGGATAAAAAAACACAAGTCCTGCCAACTGGTGGATATTTTAACTCCTTTGGCAGAAGGAGTCGAACCTAAGATGTCCAATAGGAAAGAGCCTAACACAGAACCACATGGAAAATTGAATTTTGAATAAATCCAAAGAAATCTTTCAGTACATCAACCTTAAACACTGTCCAAAAAAAGACTGGAAAACTTCTAAACAGCACGTTTGTTTTCCAACTGTCTATTAAAAAAAACATACTTGTTTCAAGTGTCCATTGTACAATCCAGGAGCCTAAAAGTTTTTTACTAGTAGTCATATAGAATATATCTGTGGGGGTCATAGTGACTCCAGCATAAAGGAGAGTTGGTATGTTGATTTGGTCATCTCTCTGGAACTATTTTTTCTGAAATGATCAGCTACTTTAACATTTATTGGCAAAAATTTTAAACTTTTCTATCTCGGCTAAACAGTGAGAACCTTCTGAGGGGAAGGAAAAGAATTTTTGTGTGAGCAAAGTGTTTCTCTGAAGTTTAATTTGGGAAGTTAGTTTTCATATAAAATCTTAAAGAAGAGCAAATAAAAATCTAATAAATTCAAGGACTTTTAGCTCATTACTGAAGTCTTTGAATTAGTAAATTTTGGAATATGTTGCAAAATACTTTTATGGTTCAGGAGGTTATCTAATGTATGTTGATGACCATTCAAGAAAAGATATGCTACATCATCAGCAAACACAGAAAATAGAAACCAAATATCAGAGAGAGGTGAAGAGTCTTTCCATAAGTCCACATAGGATACATGAACCATCTTTGCTGCAGGTCTTTCACCTGATGTCAGAAATAAAATACATCAGAGAGCAGAAAATTAAATTTTTTATTTTTTAAAATCTGACTTGGAAGGGACCCACAAGGATCATTTAGTCCAACTCCTCGCCCTGAACAGGATGCCCCAAGAGTAACATCATGTGCCTGAGAGCATTGTCCAAACAGTTCTTGAACTTGATCAGGCTTGGTGCTGTGATCACTGCCCTGAGGAACCTGTTCCAGTGCCCAAACACCCTCTGGGTGAAGAATTCTTTCCATAACATCCAACTTAAATCTCCCCTGACACAACTTCATTCCCTCAGGTCCTGTCACTGGTCACCACAGAGAAAACACCAGTGCTTGCCCCTCCTCTTCCCCTCACAGGAAGTTGTAACTGCAATGAGGTCTCCCCTCAGTCTCTTCCAGGCTGAACAGATCAAGTGACCTCAGCCACTCCTCATATGGCTTCATATCAAGGCCCTTCACTATCTCATTTGGATACTTTTTAATAGCTTTACATTCTTATATATTGTGGTGCAAAACTGCACGCAACTGAGGCTGCCCTAGTGCAGAGCAGAGCGGGACAATCCCCTCCCTTGCCTGGCTGACGATGCTGTGCCTGATGCCTCCTAGGATATGCTTGGCCCTACTGGCTGCTAGGGCCCTGCTGAGTCATGCTCAACTTGCCACCAACCAGGGCCCCGAGGGCCCTTCCTGTGGTGCCGCTTTCCGCTTTCCAGCTTCTCATTCCCAAGTTTGTGTGTATATCCAGTGTTGCCCCATCCCAGGTGCAGGGAATTCTGTATAAAGAGTTCTGTATACTGGCCTGCAACTGAGAAGAGTTCTCCCATGCTACTTACTTAATTTCAGCTCTTTGGAAAATATCATCTGAACTGAAGGGTTTCCCTAATAGCTCCTGATCTCTGGAGTAGTTAAAAGTACGTCAAATTCTATGAAATATCCGTGCAAAATCCTTTTCCAAAAAATTGTTTGCTGGTGGTACAATAAGCTCCATGTAGCATTTTATATATTAAAAAAAAAAAGGCAAAAAGAAAAATAAAAATAAAAAAACCCTGTACTTTTTCTATTTTCTGTCTCAAGACTTTTCTGTTTACTCTTAGGTAGGGAGATCTGTTCTCACTGTAAAGACCTATTTTATTTGCTTGTAGAAAATCTGCATGATTTAGATAACCATTTTGAAGCCATGTTTGTATCTCTTAGGCAACTGTCTCAGGATTTCACATTTTGTGATAAAACTATGAATTTACTAGTAGTAAGAAATGATGGTTGCATATATACATGCATGTGATATCTAGTTTCGTAAACTGTCTTCTGTCTAGTGGTTTTCGTTTTATCCTGAAATTTTGCAAACTGCTTTAATACTCTTTTGCCAGTCCTGAAGCTACAAGATACTTGTACCAAAAAGTGTTTTGCAAAAGGGATAGGCAGAGCAATCCTAGTCTTCTTTATGTCAGTGAAAAAATAACGGTCATTTCAGTTCTGTCAAAGTAAAAACAAAGTAAATGATATTTGAATATTAAATGGTATTTGGAATTAGATTGAGCAGTATCATTTTTATAAATTCATTGAGTTTATATCCAAAACAATTAATTGCATTTAAAGCAGAATACAGTTAAAAATTGCCTCGGGATAAGGACTTTAATCTGTAATAATCCAATCATAGGTGTACCAGTGCAATATATAGCACTGAAAAAAAAATTAAGAAATAAATCAGGAAATATCACAGTAAAACACAGTTCTGATTTTGGTTGGTTTTCTTTCTTTAATGTTTCCTAATGTCCCCAAGCTAAAAAAATGTTGATAATACTCTCAAGGACATTGTAACAGGAAGGCTTCAGAAAGGTGACTCCAAAAAGGGAGGATTTTAGTAATATTTAATCTCAAAAACTAGGATAAATTGAGCTTATCCCAATTTGTAAAATCATTTTAAATCTGATGCACTGGAAGAGGATAATTTAATTTCAGGAGGTCAGGAGTTTGCCTAGATGTGTACACTCTGTGTGTATTTAATAGGTGACAAAGTTTGCATCAAAGGAAGTTTGTCCTTGTATATTGTAGGATATTGTCAAATACCCGCTATAAAACCCAGGGCTGAACACACAGTTTTATGCGTGGTGGTTTTGCAAAACTCATACAGAGGACTAATTCATGGTGTGATTTAGATTGGTTCAAAATATGTTCCCTTTTTCTTCAATTACATGTGATAGATGTGCAAACCTCAGGTGGCTTCTTCTATGAGGTGTTTGAGTTAATGGTTTGACCTCCTGAGAGGTGAGCTGTTTTTAGGGATGACTTCTAGACTACACTTATGGTCAAGACAAGATGTTACATAATCTCTTTCTTGGCATGTTCAAAATATATTCATCCTTTGAAGAAGTATAACAGCTGGTGTTTTCAAGATGTCAGCAAAAACTAAGATTCAAAGGGTTAGCCTACAATTGAGCTCAACACATTTTATTTCCAGCTGCTGCAGTTAAATGGAGGGAAACCCAAGTGAATCAAAGAGGTTGAATACCTGACAATAAATGAATTTTTTAGTTGATGCAAGACTGAGCTTGTTTCAGATTTGCTCATAATTGGTTTTGATTAACCTCTAACTTTCATAAAATTTTAGGGCACAGATGAAAAGAAGACGTTTTTGAGATGGTGCTCTTTTCTGCTTTTAGGCTGAAAAAATTCAGTATTGTTTTTCTCAAATATTTATCTTCCATAAAAAGGGAGAGGGAGGAAACTAGGGCATTGTTTTTAATCAAGCAGAAGCTCTATTATATTCCCTGAGGTAACAGAGGTCTGGTTTTCATCCTGTATTTTCCTATAAGAGGCACTGACTATGTTTCCAGGTTCACTTTTTTTTCTGTTGATACTTAATCCTTTAAACTTGTGGTAGAAATTCAAGGTCTGAACACAGGTCCTAAGAAATGGAAATGCCAGTATGTGTTTTTCTTCAATCTGTTTTTCAGACAGACCCTATAGAAAGTTCTGTCAGAGACAATAAATTTGCTGTATTTTATATTTTTTTTCTTCAAGTGCCCCTTCCCTTGCCTGCAATAAATAGCAGATTCTTAGCTTGCAGCAGCTTCTACCACACCAAAAGTTAATCAAAAAACATATGTTACCTGTGCTGTCATAAGCAACAGAAAGACTATGGGAGCCTTTCTACTTTCTGTGCTGTCAGGCATAGGTTTAGATGAGATAGATTGGATGTTGCTTAAACTTGCTACAGGCGTTTTATCCCAGCAGCTCTCATCTGTTTCCAGTGAACCATTTTATCAAGGTACTATTTCACTGGAGTGTGAAGTTATCCTCATAACTTCAAAAGTTATCCTCATACAAGCTGTTCAGTTGTAAAAGTTATCCTCATACAAGCTGTTCGGTTGTAAATGTCATTTATGTTTAGGCTTTTATCACTGTTGTTTTATTTTAAGCATAATTATGAGTTAAAATATCCAATATTTACATGGAAGTTTTACAATTGTTCCCTAAAAAGTTATGAAAAGCACTGTCTCGATGGGATAAGCTTGGCTTGATGGAATGATCCAGATTAGAAATTCTCAGCTGTTCTCATCTAAATGCAAACTGCCTACTGAAGGAGAGACTGCATTTCCAGAAAATATGTGATTTATTTGCTGTTTAGTGCAGAACCAACTTTTTAAAAAAGTGTTTCTATTATTTACTAGACCAAAGGAGTTCTGAGCAATAAGCACTTTCTTAATTTGAAATGTTGCTTTTTGAACATAGAGAAGTGCAAATGTGAAAGGATCAGAAGCAAGCCACACAAACATGTAAATTCTTTTTCTAGTCCATACCAAAATCCCCTGTGCTCTAGTTTACTTACATAATGTTTCCTTTTCAATTACTATGCAGTCAAGAAAAGCCAGTCATAAATATATTCACACACACAACAGTATGTGACTTCACTCATGAACAGAAAAACTACATGCTTTTCATCTGACAAAGCTGTCTTCTGAAATTTCTTGTTCTGAGACTGAAAAAAATGGTGCAATCAATGGACAGAAAAATCCTCTATGGTGCTTTTGAAAAAATTTCTCAATTACAAAAGCAAAATCGTAATTATTGCTTCTCTCCGCTGTCTGGAATTCTCATGTTTAATACTCGGCTGTTATTTTGTTTTTAAACACTAATTCTATCAGGCTCAACAACGCTTATGTCTCTTCCTAGTGCATATCCTGTTAAAGTGTGTACGCTGACAGTGGAGCCCAGCACACAGATGGCATTTCAGCAAGTAGATATTCACGGTACATGAGGAGACAGTGCAGACTGCTAAAAGTGTGGGTAATGTCTTGTTAGAGCCCGAATCTCCGGGGAGATAGTGCTGCTTGTCAATGAGATATCATGAATGCTCCCTGGAAAGAGGGAAAAAAACCATAACATCTACCTTAAGTATCATGGGAAGGAAGTTAATATCCGTAAACTCTCTATGTATGAAAAAACCCGCATACGTGTAGGCTCTTAAAGAGAGTCATCTGATGTTCTGAATTTACTCCATGTTGAAATATGAGTCAAAAAGAAAGTAGCCTCGTGGTCTAGACATAACTACTGCTTGTCAACATAAAGAGCTATAAACTTTGGTGAACTATATTTGTCTCACAGATGTAAGAAAATCTAAGTGAAAACTGCCTAACCTCTTTTGGCAAATCCATCTTCTTTCATGTTAGCCACAAGTCCAGAGACCTTAGCTGTCCCCCTGAAGAAATACTACTTTAAAGGAGTCTTTCTTTTCCATGCTCTCATATGCTTTTTAAGTGGAACAGCTAGTGAAACTCTGAAAGTGGAACACAGTGGAGCTGAGCTGAATAATAAACTAAAATTTGCTTCTAGCCAAAAAAAGTTTAAATTCTTTTTTTCTTCTTTTTTCTTCTAAGCTTCCATGTCGTTACTTCCTTGCAGTTCCCAAGGGACTGAAGATAATGGCCTTCAACACAGACACTGCAGGATGGGTAAGATGTCTGTAATGTATAATTCAGCTCAACTTCTCCGGTCTGTAGTATAAGAGATGGCACTGTTGTCACCTTTTACAAAGACCTAGTATTCATTTATTGGTTGCATCTCCTTTTTTTTTATCCTGTGTGTGCTAATCTGCATGGGAGAAAACATTGAAGGGAATGATGAATAGACTGGACTCTCCAGGGAATAAGGATTATTTATGAAGTTACTCCAGTTCAGTGAACAGTGTAATTCATGTCAAAGTGTGTGACTTAAGCCCAGTGAATTACAAACTTCACTCCAGGAGAGGATTTGAAGCCTGGAGTTCAAAGGAAAGCTGTGAAAAGGCAGTGTTTAAAGTACATTTTCTAACAAACCTTTTCTACCACATGCCTAAAGAAGCCACAGCTCCAAAACTGTGCAGCTTTTGGATCACAGATATTATTTACTCTTTCCCACCATTTCACCATGTCACATAACTAGCTTTGTAGTGACAGGCAAGCTCATTTTTGCTCATTAACAAAACGAAGTTTTAAAATGTTTACAATTGAAGTGCCTGTGTAAGAAATTACTATAGATAATATTCTGCAGAGGGCGTTAGCACATTTTCTGGTCTATGTGATATTTTAGGATCAAAGGTAGCATTTTATGGAAAAGCTTATCAATTTTGAGCATCACCCTACCACTTCCTGTTTGTTTTCAGACCATATCTGTCACATCAACACAATGGTGCTAGCAGGAACTCTTTTGGTTGTGACTCAAATAATTCCATTCTATTTCTGTTTCTCATTCAACTGCTGCCCTGCAACAAAACATGTTGTGCTCCTCTATATTTTTTATGCTGCAAAGACAGGTAAGGTTCACAAAATATTTAAGCTTGCCATCAAGTATTTGTATATGTTCAGTGGATGTAATTTTGATGAGGATATCACCCTTAAAGTATTAACAAAAAAAAAATGAAACAAGCAGGTAACAGATTCACAGTAAAGACAGTTCTTCATAATAAAATGTGTTGCTATGTGTAACCCTGAGTTGCCTCTTGGATTTCTTTATTTGGGTTAAAAAGGCACATGGGCATGTTAACAGAAGAAATATGGGACATTGAAGACTGTGTGTCGTTCTTCTCAATTCCTTCAGATCCTACGTTAGAAAGTTGCAGTGGTGGTCTAGATATAACTTCTGAGCATCTCCCAGTCATCTAACAAGCCAGATAGGATTTTTAAAGGCAATAATCAAATATTCTACACAAAGAAGTCCGGTACAGGTATCCTGAATGGAACTGGGCTTCCTACCCCATACCCTATTTTCCCCAGGCTCTTGACGTGTAAGCCATTCAGAACTAGACTAAACCCTATCTTTCCCAGGCAGCTTCCTCTCTTCAGGTCTTTATTTTTCCTTCATTATTTTAATTGATTTTTATCACAGCTTTCCTTTTTGGAGGGATGGCAGGAAGGGTTATTTAGCTTTCCACCCCTGTTTCTTTGCATTTTCAGTGTTCTCTCTTTTACCCTGACTCTGCCACCTGAGGTTAGGGCACATGGTGGCCTCTGAGCGTCAGTCGCTGGGGCAGAGCCTGAAGCTCTCTCCCGTGCACAGGAGTTGGCTGATTGCATTAGGTTGGCTGTCAGACCATGGACAGAAGGTGGGCGGTTTTCAAGGATCTCTACGCAAATATGGCTGCAAGAGCACAGTCACCCTGAGGACTGGCAGATCTGGGACACACAATATTTTAATTTTTTTTTTTCACTATGGACCAACAAGAAGCAGATGAAAAAATCATGCAGTTGAAAAAAAAACGAATAAACCCCTGACACAGCATATTCAAGACAACCCTCTAACTGTAAGTCTTCAAATAATGCACTGATGTTCTTGTTCTTGATATAGGGTAGCATGATGTTTCAAATTCCCTCTGTAAGAGTGGTTTTTTATTCCTCTTTGTTTCTCTTCAAATTCTCTTCTGCTATACGACAGTAAGAAAGCAGAAACCTAGACAGCAGAGCCTACAAAGGCAGAGATCTGTTGTTACTGCTCTTACTTGATCAGGAATTCATAATTCTGGTACTTCTGTTGCTGATTTGTCTCCGTTCCCTTCTCTAACTTGCTTTTTTGTTGCACCCACCTGCTTAGGGTTTGTAATCCCAGTGGCATTCTATTAGATTTTTCCCAAGGGTCTAGATGGGTATGCCCTACAAGTTTGTCAGAAATAATATAAAATTATTTCTTGTTAATTAATACCTACGTCTCAATGAGTGTATAGACCAGATAAGAAAGTGCTGGTGTTTTGTCACATTGAACATCATTACGAGTCTTCAAACATATGAAACAGAAACAGAGGAAGTCTCAGACTATGGATGAAACTCCAGAATTTCTGTAAAAACATAGAACTATATAATTGTTAAGGTTGGAAAAGACCTCTAGGATCATCAAATGCCACTGCTAATCTAGCACCACCATGTTCACCACAAAACAATGTCCTCAAGTGTCTCATCTGCATGTCTTCATGTCTTTTAAATACCTCCAGGAATGGTGATTCCACCACTTCCCAGGGAAGTCTGTTCCAATGCCTGACCACCTTTTCCCTGAAGAAGTTTTTTTTCATATACAATATAAACCTCTCCTGATGCCACTTGAGGCTGTTTTGTCTCATTCTGCCACTTTTTACTTGAGAGAAGAGACCAATCCCCACCTCCTACATCCTCTTTTTAGGTAGTTGTAGAGAGCAATAATGTCTCCCCAAGCCTCCTTTTCTCCAAGCTAAGCACTCCCAGCTCCCTCAGCTGCTCCTTATATGAACTGTGCTCCAGACCCTTCCTCTGCTCTGCTGCCCTTCTCTGGACCCACTGCAGCACCTCAATGTCCTTCTTGTGGTGAGGGGCGCAGAACTGGACACAGGATTTGAGGTGTGGCCTCACCAGTGCTGAGTACAGGGGTTCAATCACCTTCCTAGTCCTGCTGCCCACACTATTTCTGGTACAAGCTAGGATGTCATTGGCCTTCTCGGCCACCTGGGCACGTTAGCTCATGTTCAGTTGGCTGTCAACAGATAATTCCAGGTTCTTCTTCCACTGGGCAGCTTTCTGGCCCTGTACCCCAAGACAGTAGAGTTGCCTGGAGTTTTTGTGACCCAGTTGCAGGACCTGACACTTGGCCTTGTTGAGCACTATACCACTGGCCTTGGCTAATCCCTCTGCAGAGCCTCCCTGCCTTCCAGCAGATCAACACTCCTACCCAACTTGGTGTCATCTGCAAACTGACTGAGGGTGTGCTCGATCTCCTCATCCAGATAATTGATAAAAATATTAAACAGGACTGGCCCCAATATTGAGCTCTTGAGAACTACACTTGTGAGAGGTGACCATTTGGACTTAACTTAATTCACCACCATTCTCTGGCTCAGCCACCCATTTTTTTACGTAGCCAAGAGTGCACCCATCCAAGCCATAAGCAGTCAGTATCTCCAGGAGAAGGCTGTGGGAGACATTGTCAAAGGCTTTACTAAAGCCCAGGAAGGCAACATCCATAGTCCTTCCATCATCCACTGAGCAGGTCCTCTTGTCATAGATGGAGATCAGGTTGTTACAGCAGGATCTGTCTTTCATGAAGCCATGCTGGCTGGGCCTGATGCCCTGGTTGTCCTGTACATGTGGCATGTTGGCACTCAAGGTGAGCTGTTTCATGACCTTCCCTGGCACTGACACTGACAGGCCTGTAGTTCTCTGTATCCTCCTTCCAGCCTTCTTGTAGGTGGGCATCACATTTGATAACCTCCAGTCAACTGGGACTTCCCCAGCTATCCAGGTAAATGATGGAAGGTGCCTCAGGGAGCACTTATGCCACCTCTTTTAAAGGGTGGGTTCCATCTGGCCCCATAGACTTGTGCATGTCTGTGTGGTGCAGCGGGTTCTGAGCATTTCCCCTTAAATTCTGGGGGTTTCATTCTGCCTCCTGTCTCTGTCTTCCAGCTCACAGGATTGAGTACCTGGAAAACAGGTAGTAGCAGGGATTTTTATCTGGCGTGCATTTTTTCATTTTCGTGAAACTGATACATAAGTAGCACACCAAAAATAGCACCATCTTATAATTTTTGCTGGAAATTAAACTTTTAACAGAGATTGAGGAATTAATTCTTGAATTGAAAGCAGAGGATGATTGTTAGGAATTCCTAATAATGAAAAAAATGCAGATACCATAAGCTTTATTTAATCTTTTCTACTTAATAAGATTGTGACAGAAATATTGTATTCATTATCTAGCAAGTACTGCTCTAATTTCTTTATTTTTTCTATAACTGCTAGCCATGCAAAAATAAATCCAAAGATTGTTCAATGCCTTTTGGGCAGACAGGCATGATAAGCACTTTTTTTCAGATGTGAAACTTACTGCAATCTGCGTTTTGAATAATGAAGTAAAACCTTAAAATGCAATAATTTTTTTCAACTGCTTCTAGGGTGTGTAAAAAAGTGTTAAGCCGCAAGATAAAATTCAGATATCCATTAAAACAAGGACTACCAAAATGCTATAACTTCTTGTTAATCTAGTATTAAAGCACTGTTCTCTGGTCTGAAGCCTCTACATGAAGAATGCTCCAAGTCCTTCACAGGGGTATTACATGATCTGTCTTCCATCAGAGCTGAACTCAGGGATTTTTAGTGTCAACAAATTAAACCAAATGTCATGCAACTGTCTTGCCTAACAACCTTGCTCAACAGGGAGCCCAGCAAGCCCACTTCCGCTGAAATAACCTCAAGATCAACACACAGTTTCAGACATGCAAACAGGCAGAAAAGCAAGGTCAAGCAACAAAACACTGAATGATTCAGTCTTGAGACAAAATTTCATGCCTAATGATGCTGATATACATGTGTTTCTTTTACAACACAAGGAATAACTGTAACTCGTACAATTCAGTCCCAATACATCAGGATCTGTATTCATTAAATGAAAAGCTGATAAACCTAAGTAATCTAAGATGGACTGGCTATTTTTTTTCTTTTTCCTTTCAAAATTGTGCTGTTGTTACATTGTGTGTTCTGTGACAACCAACATAATTCCATCTTTGTCTGTTCTTTACTATCTAGACAAACATGAAAAACGGAGGGTTTTGGACGCTTCAGTTCTAATGATTGTACTAACTATACTATTTTGTTCTTTACTGTTCTAGGCATGGCTAAAGATGGTTTTTAGAAGATGAATTAACAGGATTTATTAAGTTTGCTGCAGTTGTTGAAGAGTTTATTGCTGTGCAAATTGGTGGTAGAAATCTTAAAATCATTGGTTCTATGAACAAGGAGAAGACAGAGTATGCACTACCCGATAAGAGACACTAATAGTAACCTGCATCCACTGGGCACTGACTTTTCATATAAAGTTAGGAACACGTAACTCAGAATGAAAATACCTGATAGTTAAGTTCTGTCATTGTGGAACTGGGACTCCTGAAAAAATCGCTTTGGGTGATATTTTCAAAATACTGCACCTATGGTTAAAATTTCCAAAATACTTTATGCATTTTAAAAATGTAATTTATATTTTGAAAAACTACATGGAATTTAAAATATCATTACAATTCAATAATACATAAGCTCTTCAGTTAATTGTGCATAAAAAAGAAATATGGGGTCTTGAGTTAAGTAGACATTTTTTTAAATTTTACTTTTAGTATAAACCCAAACCTAAAGACCAAATATATTTTTGTTTAGGAGTATTACTATTGAACTACACTATAGAAAAACATATTTGACCACTAGTTTTTAAAATATTGCCTTCTGTCCCCCTGCCCTGAGTTCATCCATCTGTAATTTTGAGGAATACAATACATTCATAACATTCCATATATTGATATCTAGAAATCCAAGTATGAAGATGTATAAAAAATACCGTGTGTTTATTTCATTCACATATTATATGCAGTAATTCCTTACAAATCAAAGACTTGTCTTGTAGTGTGATCTGATGTGACCATTCAATCATGGATAAAGTATTAATAATTCATTTTGTATTAAAATGGTAACACTTTAGCTCCTATTTATACTCTGCTGAAATGTTTTTAAAGTATTTCTTTATCCTAATACTCAAGAGACAAATTATTAAGCACTAAGAAAGTCCTTGTCTCTGCCACATTTTTTGTGAAAGAAAACATGTTTCTGCTGATGTGTTAAAGAGCCCCAAGATGTTTTATTTTCTGTTCAGATGTCCAGTTCTGGTGTTTTGCAAGTTTCAAAATACTGCAAGTGAGAAGTTATATCTCCATTGTTTTTTTCAGGTAAGCTGTTTCAAAATAATCTAAATAACATTGCAACTCCTAAGACTCTTCCTCTCAAGCTAAAATAAGAGATTCAGGAGGTGGTTTCGGTTTCTTCTGCCTATGGTGGGAAACTGCTTGTCTGACAAGACAATATTTCTTGTCCATTGCCCTAGAACAATCAAACGTAAAATTCCACATAAGACAGGACATCTGTTTATCCACAAAATCCCTTCCCCATTCATCCATGCAGGCTGGATGTATACCCGTTCTGAACTTTCATCCATCAGGAAGGAGCTGTGGAAAGTCATGAGTACAACCTGCAGAGCTCCATGCAAACTGAGTGACATTCTACAGCCACTGCAAAGCACACGCCTGTATTGAGTACTGTTTTCTTGCCCTAGTATTAACTGTCACTATAAATAGTTACTTTTGGGAAAATACACTTATAAATAGTTACTTTTGGGAAAATACACTCTTACACAACACTGGATAGCAGCAGAATTCAAGGGAAATATAAATGCTGACAGAATAAGATATACTTAGCAGCAGCTGCATGCCAGATAGTTTGATCTTTGTTCATTAGTAGCAGTATTAAATTTGTCTAAATGGAGCCTTTCCTAATTAGCTTTAGTGACAAAAGGAAGTCTTCTAAACCACATCATCCGAATTGGCTGCAGGGAGAGATTCCAAACAAGACTCAAGGTACCATGTAAAATATTCTACTGTAACTCATCTTCTATTGTAATTCAGGTCCCTCTTAAGCTTATTAATTCAGAAGGAATCCTGAGGATAATATAATCCTCTTATGTTTGCAGTGTTTTTCTTTTGCAAGAAGAAGGGTAAAACTGACACTGTGCTACCTAATGGGTCATTAAATTCGTTTCAAAATAGTGAGAAAAAGAGGCCACACAGGCATAATTTAGGATTTTGCTTCAACAGTTTAACAGGATTTCTTCCCTGCTTAGATTTGGCCAAATAGTCTTTGAGAATCTTGATTTGTGAAAGATCAATAATATTTCTTCTCATTATGAAGATTTAACTGAGCTCATAATCCTAAAACAAACTGTTCTTAGAGAACACACTACAACAAATACAAAGATTTTAGTCATCGCTGACACATCGAGTGATGTAGCAGTAACTCCTGTCCTCACAATCTTTCATTGATTAGTCCTGGTCAAACACTTGCTTTGTTTTCCCAATGAGTTATCACATTCATATTTAATAAAGGACTTACATTTCTGCTTAAATTTCACCTAAGACAACATGAGTTACACATATATGCTAAGATAAGGATGTATTTTAAGTATTTTTTTAAGATGTGGTCAGAAATTGCAGTCAGCAAAATGGAGATGTATAGCTATATCAACTTATTTTCTTACCTTTATTTTCATTCTTTTCCTTTATTAAAATTTTATTTCTCCTAGAAAAACAAAATAATGGTATCTCTGTTGTCCTTACTTCTTTAATCTTCACACATTTATAATAAGCTTTATTAATATTATTAAGAACTACAAATATTTTATCAGTTTTTAAGCATCCACTATTTCATAACAAATTTTTAAAATGCAGAAATTGGAAATAAATATTCTTGTATTTAGAAGCTACATCTTCTGAAAATCACTGGATTACATTTCTTTATTTTTTTTAATAGAAAAGGAAGCAAAATAAAATTTATCAGAGTACTGGGTTTACATGATATATGAATTCTATCAAGACTATCTATTTAAAATAGTAAAGATAGCCAAGTATGTACAGCACCACAAAGAAACTTGTCATGCTAAAACTACTATTTCATTATTCATTATCCATGAATCATTATTAATTTCATTTTTTATTCATTATATTTTATTGTATTGACTGTGTTCCTGAGTTAATTTTTTTGTGTATGTTACCATTCACTTTCAGATGTTTTTGAGACCTGAGCTTCCTGTATAGAGCATGTAGTGCATACAGTACCTGACACTTCATTAAACACCTAAAGGCATTTTGAATCAAAATCTGTAATCATATAATCATTTTTAAATTAAGAAAGCATCTTGTGAGCATTCCCAGATCACTAGTCACTAGATAGTTTCTGTATATATTCCACTTCTGCAGTAGGGACTGAGAACATTTGGGTAGAGCTTCCAAATGGTTAATTTCCAAAAATATATTCTTCAAGAGCTGTTAACAGTTTCAACCCTTCACCGTAAAAGCCCCACATGAAAACTGACCCACTTGATGTATTGGCTATTTTTAACCTATATATCCAGACTCCATAGTCACACTGATCTCCGATGTCTGCAGCATTCTTACTTTAACCAGAAAGCCAGACTTTGAAGCAGCCATCTTGACAGTGTTTTCAACTGTTTGCCACATATCGCGTGCTTTTGGGAAAAGGCCAATAACGGCTGAGCATTAGAGGTGGAATAATTTCTGATGGCCACCTTGGGATTTCTGGTGGCTGAAAGGAAGGTGTTTCTCTAGTGAATTAAGGAAAGTAAATATCAAAAGATCAGATGTAATATAATTAGCTTGAGCTTATTCAAAAAAGTCTATTGATTAATAGACAACTTTCACTGCATTCTTTGCAGACATGCATTGTGAAAATCAAGGAGCTCTGCCAGTGTTTTAAAAGGGGTACTAAAAGCAATACCTTTTGGAGAAAAATCAGATAATCCTCCCATTTGTAGCAGAGAATAGTCACTTGCTTTGTCTTTCCTTGAAAATATGGATCTGAATATGGAAGGACACAAAATCTTACCATGCTTGCATCAGTTGGTGCCTTTTGAACTGCTCTATTTAAATCCTAAGATTCTTGAGATTTGAACTACTTCTCATTTTTGTTGTACTGAGGATCAGGCATAGGTCAGTGAGACATATCTTTTGTATATCTGTTAGCAACAGTTTATGATAACTACTTTCAGAGACTGTCAGAGTAAAATAAAAACAATTATAAAACATTAGCAAAGTTTTGTCATAACACTGGGAAAACAAACTGCATAACTCATTTAAAACAATTCCACTCTTAAATTCAAGATTTGGTTGGCAAGCAAACCTTACAATCTTCATAGTGTGAAATGAAACCTGAAGACCATAAATGCAACTAGAACACTCATCAGACAACATTTTGCATTTAATTGCTTGCTAGTTGAAACTAATTGCAATTCAAAACCCAGAGATTTACTTAAGAGGCTAAATTGGAAAATATGTACAAACAGATACCGTGGGGACTAATCCAACACAGCATAAATCTGGAAAATTGTAACTTGTCACTAAATGGATTCATTTGCTATGGTAGTACAGTACAAGCAGAGACAAGTAGCAAAGGGAGGTCTGTCTGGTGACGTGACAGGTATGTGTTTCAGTGGTTGTAACTTAATAAGTGACTCTGAGAATCTGTACCTTTTGGGTGGTAGAGACAGACCCCCATTCCCAAAACTCAAAGTGCTTTCCTATGGATCTTTTACATACTCACACAAACACCGTTCACATGTTGTGATCCCTATTCACTAAATTTCTAAAAAAAAGTATAAAAAACTCTATTAAAGCAACAAGATAACTTACTGTGGAGAACCTGCCTGGACCTCTGCACTCAAGGACTATCAAGTCCCAGACGGATGTTCTATAAAATGTTTTTTTAATGTTCAGGACATGCACAGCCTACAAACTGTGTTGAAATTAAGCATGCTTGTTATGTGTTTCATGTAACCTCTTGAGAGCTGCTTAGAAATCGATATTGTTCCTGAAAGAATTAAAGTCTTAATTTTAAAATGCTACTGGATTCAAAAGAGGGCATACTCCATACAGTGCAGAGATTCCTGAACCAAGAAGTAGGCCTTGTTGTTTCTGTTAAACTTAGGTGTACGCTTAGACTATGCCTGGGTCCAGAGCTAGGCTGAGTTCTGAATCCTAACTCAGATTATTCCCATACCACCCCCCAGAAGAAGGTTTAACTAGCAAACTTTTCTTGGATTCAGAGAACTTGTGTGCTTTCTTTGAAGCTAAACCATTGTTCAGGATTTAGTAGAAAAGCAAAAAGTGATCCACCATCTGCAAAATATGCAACCAAACTCCTCATCTCATGAGGAGGGCTTCAAACCTGCTAGGTGTTTGAAAGAATGGCATCAGCAATGGATTAGCTACTACTATAGGTAACTAAGCATTGTCGCATGTTGCATAGCTGATACTATCATAGGAAATAAATCAATAGCCATGACCTACTAGATTTCAAGCCATTCAGGCTTCAATTAGCATTAGTATTATTTTCTGCAGATTCCACAGTTCATTAGCAAGACTTGACAGTCCTGACAGCTGGTACTTTAGAGCACTGCTGTACAGTATTCTTCAGTGACCTTGATGAACCTTTTAAATCACTTTAGCTCTGTTTTGGAGAACAGATTGTCCATGCTGAATTTATAACCTGCACTGCTACTAAGGCAGCTTTCTTGGCCAGCTTCTGTCTCCCAATTCCTGAACATCTGCTATTTAGAAGATCTAAGTCATCACCTGAATACTGGATGAACTTATAGGTAGCCAAGTTCATAAGGACATAATTTGCCTAATTTCCCATACAATATAGCAGGGTTAATATGCATTTTTCTAATTCCTACTGTAGTGTGCTTTACAAAATGAAATTACTGAAAGTGAGCTTTTCATCATGTTAATGTACCAGCACATTCAGCAATGCCTGAAACTGCTACAGAAGCATTTACTGTCATGCCCTAGAAAAAATAAACTTTGGTTCCTTTACAGTCTTCATTTTTTTGTTTAATTTCACTGTTGTTGTTTTCTTGCCAGCTAGCAGCATCCGTCCCCATAATCCTGCATTCTCCTGTGAGTCAGAACCAATTTTGTCTGTCACTATAGATTTAGGATTTTTGGACAATTGCCCAGACACTCAGCAGAGTCACTTTTCTCCTTTGTCTTTCCAGTCAGTATGCACTAAGTGCTCATAAGTCACATTAACTAGAATTGAGGCAAAGCAACGAATTGAACAAATAACTATAATGACTGGTAGAGAGAGCAGAGACCTGTTTATAATTGCTTGGTTTGCTGAGTACATGGATGTTAACATGACTCACTCAAGGGCAATTACGTTTTAGCTTCTGACAGGTGTGATATGGTATTGTTGATTTTGGCAGATATCTCTAGTACAAATGCTCTAGTCGACCTTGAAAAATCTGAGGTCAGCAGTCACTACTGTGGCCCTGATGCTGATCCTTCTCTTCTATGAGAAGTGAAACTTTAATCCTTTTCATCAATATTTTAAAAAAATATTCCTGGTTTGCCTTCTTTCTTTGATATTTTTTTGTTTGTATCTCTCCCAGAAGCATAGAATCGTTAAGGCTGGAAAAGACCTTTAAGATCATCAAATCCAGCTGCCAAAGTAGTATCACCACTATGCTCCGCATTAAACCATGTCCTCAAATATTCACGTGTTTTTAACACTTCCAGAGATGCTCACTCTACCACCTCCATGGGCAGTTGCTTTGCAACTTATTCTGTGAAAAAAAATTTCTTAACGTGAATCTAAACCTCTCCTGGTGCAATATCCCATTCCTTTTCAATATTTCCTGCAGAAAATAGTGTGTTTCTCCCCTTTTTTCCCACAAATGTTAACAGATTAATATACTTAAGAATTATCTTTATTCATAGTTACTCAGGTCTTTGGGGTGAAACTTTCATTTCTCTTGAGCTAATGTCTCAATACTTCCCCATGAAGTTCCCACAGTATCTGGGAGCAGTGGTTACTCACAGTTATTGCACAGGGCCATTTCCATTCTCTGGCTAAGTATCAAGCTCTGGCAACTTGTAATCAACAAAGTTTTGCTGACTTGCCGTGAGGATAGCGATTTGAACACCAAGAGTATTTTAAAATTACCTGGCTGGATAAAAATAAGTATTTAGCCCATCTTAAAAATCAAGCACTTTAAATGTATCTGGTTTTGACACAAAAGTGTAAACTTTCTGAAATTTATAACTTGGCTTCTATACACAGTCATTTCAGGAAAATTCAATTCCTTAAACACTAATGAAAAGGTCCTTAAATGGGGACATAATTTCAGTTGAAATCAACTCATTTTTCTTACAGAGAAATGTTTAAGGAATATTCTTTTCTCTTTGCCAAGCTCTGATGCTTACTGACCTTCAGGTGAGTGTGAAGAAGACTGCAGTGTCTTGTCCTAAAGTTTAAGCTCCCAGAATTTAAAAAAAACCCAAATGATACAGAATAACCAAATACATTTTGTGCTCTAATTATGAACACACACTGATTAGAACTCCTAAGCAAAATCAAAGACTGATTTCTTCCCTAGTACTCGAAGTGTACTATGATTAAGAACACTCTAATACTCAGTAAAATATAATTATCAAAATATACATTGGATGCTTTAGCAAAGACAATGGAACTATTCCCCACATTGCAAGAAAATGCACAAGAAACTTCTGCTGTCCAGAGAGTGTTGCAAAGTGACTTAAGTCAAATACTTGCCTTACACAGCAGTCTTTCATAGCATGCTATAACTAGTAATCTACCCAGGATCAGAGCCAAGGAGGGATTAACCCATCACAGAAAGACGTTCTATTTTCGGCAGCAGGCATAAATGCCTAGTGACTGAACACACTGAGCTTTGTGCAATATGCCACTGCATTTGATGCTTGATGAAAAAGGGTACTATAATTTATCTTAAGCTCGTAATACTGTGTTGATGTATCACATCTGCTAAATTCATTTTAGCGCAGTAAACTGGTAAATCAGATACATCTTCCAAAATCCTTCTTTGGTGATTCTTGCAGTTTAGAAAATACAGCTACATCTTAACAGCAGAATCAGATTCTTCCTACCATTTTGGAAGGCCCCTACATCTGGAAGAGAGAACCCACGTTGGCCAGCTGATCAATTTTTTTTTTCCTTTATTAAACTGACTGTTGAACCATTATTGCAAGTGACCTTAGTCCCCAGAGAAATATGCTTTAGTCCTTGTACTAGAATTCATGAATCTAATACAGGGATTGGAAAAATATTTCTGTGTAAGGGACATGTGTTCACTCTTTTGAGCTATTACCTGTGGCTTCACAGATCACAGCATGTGTCCATGTACTGTAAGACTGCAGTTATTTCCCTGGAATGTTCCACACCTGGCTGTGCCAAGGTGTCTGACATAACACTGCAGTGGTTCAAAAAAGCTACTCAACAACTGAGAGAAATGCTCATAAGTGAGTGGGAAATTATACAACTGTAATATTTTAGCTATATTATCATAGAAGCATTTCTGATCAGCATTTCCCAGATAACAGACCAAGGAATATAACTGATAGACCCAAAAGTCATCTTGAGAATAAAGTAACTTCAGTGCACATTAACCCCTTTTAATTTATTCTGGTAGTACTTGTTATTATTGATTTTAAAGCACAGAGAAGAGTATTCTCTGGAATTGATTGGGTCAGTGAAGATCTCTGTCTAATATAGGTTTTATGAAAGCAGCTCACAATTTAAATAAGCCAAGAATTTGTCTGTTATCTAGCTTTGTTCATCATTAAAATGTTTCTGAAAATCATATACACTCATTTTCATATAAAGTGATATTTCATAAATTAAATTTATTTTCTCTTTTCGTGCAGTAGAAGAATGATTAGCTATTTCTTATTCTGCTATATTTTCATAAATGGTTGTGTGATACTGTCTTATTTAAGGCACATCAACTGATGTCTTTTCTGAACCCCCAGTTATTTGCCTCTATTCGTCCAATGTCCATAACTCTTCACAAATATTATTCATATTCAATTTTATCACCGTAGAAGCTGGTATTTCTGCTGTTAGATACATAAATATCAGAATTCTTCACTAATTTGGATTCCAAATTTCAAGTCCTTCTGCAAAGAAATTGTAGTTCTGTGCATCTATGTACAAAAGACAGGTTTTGCTTTTAATTACAACTTTAAATGCCTGGTCTTTCCAATTAAGTGATCAACAACACAACTTACATCTTCAGAAATGAGTGACTACATGTTGAAAGCCAGTCTAAATTTACACTCCACAGAAACTATGTGACAGACTCAAGGATAGAATCCAGTTCCCTAGAGTGACTGTCCATTTTTTTTTTACTTCTTTTTAAGCTTACCCATTCCACTCTATATATCTCACAAACTCTGCAACAAATGGAACAGTTATCCCAGAGACAGCAAACTAATTCAGCCACGGTACAGATCTACCTGGTGCACTGAAGTAGGCATGGCTGAGGGGAAAATGGTGTGTGATCACGTCATTTTAGATCAGAACTCCATAGTTTACAAAACTAGAAGGACCCATCTTGATCATCTAGTCTGACAACCTTTATAGGAACAGGCCGTGGGAATGGCTCAGAATGAATTCTGCTTTCATAATGCATAAGTACAGAGGAACAGAATTAAAAATGTGTAAGCAACTTTCATTCTGACAGTCCACAATTTTGAATGCCTCTTTTTGCAGTGTAGATCTTTTTTGAGAGAGGAAAAAGTGTACAACTGCTTCATGTTTAATTCCTAGCTGTTGTTTTTCCAAAGCAATCAGAAATTCCATCTGAGTAATCTATAAATATCCTCCTGATTCAATTTCCTTCCCTCTGGGGTGCGTAAAGTACTGGCTTTGTAGTGTGCCAGTGAAGTGACCACATTGTCTCACTGTCCTAGATGCCAAGGAAGGGAGGCTATAGAAGCACTGCCACCAGAGATTAAGGTATGTCCTTTGTGGGGCAGTGAAAGAGGTTGCAGGGCGGGATAGAGGACTGTGTTTACAGCTGGGAAAGAGGGAGCTGGGATAGAAGCATAAAGGGAGGTTTATTATGCTTTATTCTCTTTGTGTGATGGTTACCGTGTTCTCAATCATGGCCTATTTTCCTTGGAACAAAACCTGCTTCCGTAACTATTTTGCTACTTTATTTACTTATAGACTAAGTACTGTTTCTAAGACACCCATTTTAGCACCAAGGCCACTATATTATTTACCAGTGCATGTCTCAGCCTCACCTAAGGAGGTGTCTGATAGACAGAATGTTTCCCTGTTGATAGTTTGTAAATAAAGAGCACTAAAACTTGGCAATCTCTCTCTACATGTTAAATATCAAGACTGTGTCAGCGTCTGGTCAGAATAGGGTGGATTGAGCACTGGGCAAAAACAGCAGAAGGAATCCCTTCTGCTCTCTGCATCAGCTGGATGAGTAGGTCTGCTGAGGTTCCTTCAACTGAAGGCGACACTTAGGGAGCAGAGGAAGCAGCAGAGTACCTGCCTCTACTGCCTTCCCACACCATCCCTGCCCTCTGTGCCCCAGGTGCCAGGCTGTGTCACACAACGTGCACTGGGCCCCAGGCTATCTGTGCTCAGCCAGACAGCTCTCATCCTGCATGCCTAAGGGCACTAGTTTTTACCTCTAACGTAACAATCATCAAAGCTTGCAACTGTGGGCCAAATCCTGCTTTCAGACATACTTGAGTAAAGCTGGAATTGAATAGACATTTTTCAGATATGAGAAAGTACATAATCTATTCCCCTCATCCAAATGTCTCATCTTTTAATCCAATCAGTCAAGAAGTTTGATCCCAACTATGCAGATTTGATTTGCAAAATCAAATGGAAATGGCCAGCATAAAGCCTGTAGTATATTTTACCCGCAGTCATCATGCAGTTAATGCTGTGAAAGTAACAGTGCTCTGTTTGGAGGATGGGCTAAAGCCCTGCCTGAATGTTTCTTATCTAAGAAGGGAAGAGATCTTTCTCATTGCTGCTGTTAGTCTGACAGCGGTGCTGGAGGGACCAATTCAAATTTAAGAGCTAAATTTAATCTGAAATTATCAATACCCTGGAACTTGCCATGTCCCAAAAGATTAGGCCAAATAGCAGCATCATGTATTTTGAGCTCATGTTGAAAACCACTGTGTAGTTACTAATTCTATTAGGGAGAGCATATCTCCTCCTCCTCACTCATTTCCAGTGGATAAACCCATGCTAATGAATTCCACATTCAGTGTTCAGAGAATCAATGGTTAGCAACATACAGAAAAACCTCCTTTGGAGCCGAGGAAAAATATATTTCACATATCTGTCATAAGAGAAAACATTTGGTTTTTAATCCAGATGGTTAATGCCTTTACTATCCCTAAGTGAATTTTTAAAGCTAGTATTTGTTCCTGACATACAAATCCTTTAATGGCACGTTGTGCACCAAGCTGTGTAGGGGCCATCCATGCACACACAAATTCTTTCAAGACCAGAGGTTTAGGTGTTTTCCAATTTTCACCCTAGCACACATCTAAAAGTCACTGTGTCACTGATGCTGGCAGCTTCTCTTAGCTCGACACAAAACTTAGCTTTGGGTTCTGAGCAATGTGACAAGGAGTTTAGATGAAGCTTTTTCTAGGGGTAAGGTTATTTTTTTCTATATTATGCAGTCGTTTTCTGTGACCCTTGATTCTTCTTGTATAGCACCTGGTATGAAATGACTGAATTATGTGCAGAGGGGCTGATTTTTTCTGGTATTTTCTGGAAGCTAAGATATTGTGTACAGAACCACTAGACCTTGGGAGAATCACACATCATGAGTTATTACAGACTCATAACCTATTATTTCTTTTCTTACTCAGACAATGACCCAGATAAAGCAACACTAGCATCGGTATTATTTAAAGACAGGTTTTCATGTAAAGGAATAGTTCTTAATTAAGAACTATGTACATTCTCTGTTTCTAAATCAGAGCCATAAGCATACACTCTTACCATGCTGAAATCAAAGATTTGACTGAGAGTAAAAGAAGTATGCAGCTGTGCTGGTTTGGCCAAAATCTAGTAATATAGCCCCTGAGAGAAAACCAGGTTGCAACCACCCTTCCCCCCCACAGGGTTCGGGAAAAAAGGAAATTTTTCCTCGAAGGAAAGTGAAAGAGATAAAAACTATTTATTTTAACAAACACACAGGAAAAGGATAATGATGCTAAATAATGAATTAAAATCCTCGCTATAGAGAAAAACCTGGGAAGATTTCAGAGTCCTTCTGTAGGTGTGGTCTCTCTCCTCCTCGGAGCTGGTCGGTGAGGGCGTGGGCCCACCCCCGGGCCTCGGAGAGAAAATTCTCCTGATGTGTTCTGATGTTGTTGAAACAGTTCAGAAGAGAAGAAGGG
>VZTD01000986.1:685487-721687 GCA_013397725.1 Rhagologus leucostigma | reverse complement strand
TCAAGCTCAGTTTAAAGGCACAGAAAAGGCACAATATTACTTTTTGGGCAGAGAGCATGATAGGGGATACACATGATAGCGTCACCCCAAGACAGCAGCCTCAGCTGAGATAAAGGAAAACACACTCCACTGAATTCAATTTAGCTTCTGCACTTTCAGAATATTGGAAACGTTTAAGAGTTTCAGAGTTGGAGTATATACATTCATCTTTCCAAAAAACGTATAAATGAAATGACGCATGCCAATTATCTTCATGTATCTCTATCCACAAAGTAGTATAACTCTACATTGAAGGCAAAGCAGAGAAAATAATCTGGATATACTTACAGTGTAAATATCTAAAAGGCATAATTATGATTACTTTAAAGCTATGTCCAGATAAATACAACCTTCTAACGTCAATCTGTATTGAAAGAAGCATGAAAACAAGGTTGAATGTGTGTACAGAAAGTTGAGCCCCAAACTAGTTTTTAACTTCGCTCTCTGCTTGATATCCAGTTGCTGTACCAACTGCAGTAGCAACTGCTTGGCTTGGAGCCCTCTTTTGCTTCTCTTTGTTTTGATATGACTGACATGGCATTATGCTAAAAGTTCTTTCTCTTTAAATAGCTGGTTTAGAGATTGTGTAGAAGTTTTTAAAGATTCCCTAAAAAAAAGAGGGAGGGAAAAACCTGAAGGTAAAAACCACCTGTTGTCTGTAGTGCGAGTTGTAGCCCCTCCCCAAAAAAACTACAACACTTTCTTTGAAACAGTTGCCTCATACATATGTACAGGTGTCTTTATATGAAGGGTGTTCAGTTCTGAACATTTTCACCCATCAAATATGGAAGCCATTTAAATATTCTACAGAGCAATAAAATCCCATTGTCTGCTCTGCTTTGTAACTGGCCTTACCACCAGACTACCCAGTGATAGGTGTCTAGCAAGAGCTAAGGTCTCCTTTCTGATTTAGAAACAAACAAGCCCTTCCACTCCAAGATGTTATTTTGCTATCCCACTATCAGTCTGAGAATGCAAAACAGCCATTAATCAGAGCATCCATTTACCAGCCATGTCTTGTTTCATTTAAAGTCAATACCAGAACTGCCTTAGTATGCAATGTCACAGCAAAATTTGCTCTGGTTCTGGTCAGCTGCTGATACCTAAAAACAAACCTGCATGGCTTTGTACATTTGCAGGAAATGCAAGAGCAAAGAGACAAGTACAGCAAGTGGACAGCAATGTGACCTTCTTCTGCAGCATATCAAAAAACCTTAACGGCAGTGTAAATCCAAATTTTCTTCCTGCTGAACCACTGTGAAGGATACTCTGCCTTTCTGATTCATGACTGATCCCTGAGTTTTCATCAGAGTACCATCCTGTACTTGGTCTTGTGTATTGGTGATAAATCACCCACCTTCCTAATCTGACCCAGCTTCCATACTTCTGTAAATCTGTATTTCTACATTGTGTAGTGCACAACTGTTCAGAGATACTATGGTTTATCCCCCAAAGAAGCAGAGTTCGCTAGCTAACACAGAGTACCCAGCTGGTATTCGGTTGGCTGACAGAGACACACTATGCCATATAAACAACCTGATAAAATGATGAAATATCATTCTGTTACTGACAATGGCAAAAAGCACCCTACCAAACCAAATAGGGCCAGAATCTCGTCATAGTGTATTTCAGCCATTTAAGTGGGAGGCAAGCATGTGAAGCCCTTTTTTAAAGCAAAAATCACTATGCCGTAGTGATACTTAATGATTTTTCAGAGTCAGCAAAGGAACTCTAGTCCTCAGGACTCTCAGGAATACCAGAGATACAAGCAAGTGTAAACATAAAGCTTTAAGGAAGCTTTAACTAGCATACGAATCAATATTCTGCACACAGGAGGGTTTTCCATTGAGCATTTAAATACAAGGATTTAGTTCCCTAAATATAAACAGCCATTACTGAAAAACTGGGTTAATAATATGTCTGGAAAAGTGTTTGAAATACAAGTATTTTTTCTTGCAGTCTGTCATGTGCCACTCAGTGCTCTTAGCCCGATATGAAACTGGAAGTCTGTTTCCCTGAAAAATGCAGAGAGCCTGCTACAACTTTCGTCTGTGTCTGCCAGAAAACTCTGACTGAGAGATTTAATGGCTGCCGGTTCCACATATGTTTCTGTCAACGTGATCCTCAACTCCAACTGTGTCTTACGGAGAAATGCTTGAACACATGAGAGCTACAGCTGAGCTGCACAATGACAAAGGCAAAGCTGACACAGTGATCTGGTTTTAGAACAGAGATAATATCTTAATTCATTATCTAGGATATAAAATGTACTGCTTGAATAGGATGCCCTGATTCATAGCTGGATCGCCATCATGTATGTTTTTTACATAAGGCAGCAAATAGATTTGATAAGGCTCTCTTAATTATTATCTGTTAATTTATCCTAAGGGCTATATTGAGTGAATTCACAGAATGAAATCTGGTCCAACTTGCTTTACTGTGTTGCTGGTTCACCTGCTCTACCTCTCAGCCAAAATTCTTTTATTTTTCTCTATATGGAAACTTCTCATCTCACTAATAGTAAGCAAACGTTAAGGATTGCCTACAATATTCTGTAAGACTTTAAGAAAGATACACATCACATTCCTTATCTTCACTCATTCCTTTCAAAAGTATGAGTTTACAAACACAGAGCTTGGCAAAAGAGGCTTTATAGTTTAATAAACCATTCCAAAAAAGGCTGTCAAATATGAATCAAAATCAGGCAAACTCAGCAGTTTGGGCTGAGATTTTATTTTTATTTCAAATCAAAACCTGGTTCATAAATCCAGCTGTCATGCCGTTCTAATCCTTCTGCCTACTGATAATGAAAAGAGAAGCATCTTCTTGGGCAGAGCAGGTGTTAAAAAAAAAAAGGAGCCAGTCTGAGCCCCAAGCCCAGTACGTGGTTATGTTCCTGCTGGGTTAAGTTACGAAGAAATCCAAATCATTCAGTGTGTGGGTGAAAGGAGGGAGAGGCCCATGCCTTTCTTTCTCCTTAGGCTCCTCATGAGACTGACACGGCCCCTCCTCTTTGAATATGGTTATCAGCAAATCCATCTCAGAACAGCGACTAAGGGATATTCATGACGACAGCAGCTGCAAAGCTGTTAAAAATATACAAAATTTCATTGTGTGGGTGGAAAGATTGCCCTTGCTGAACAGAAACAGAAATCCTAGCGCCCTGATGTTTTTGGCTACAGCTTGCTATATTTTGACACATAGTCTAGAAACCCCAATCCAAGTTGTGCTTGATGTCCTAAAATCTTTTAAATACAATGTTTAAAAATAAAAGTGCAAGGCCAGAATTTTTTTCCTCTCTTGAACAAGGCTCTCATGTTCAGAGATGAGACAAGAGAAATGATTTTTCCACCTGCTGTCAATACACCAGGCCAAGCTGCCTGGGGTAGCTAAAAAAAAGCATTCCACAACTCCACATGGATTTCAGTGGACTGCTTAGCAGAGCCAAGATTTTCAGCTTTCAGCTGCTCCTGTGGGTTTGTGTGGCAAAGTGCACAGAAAATGCCATGCCAACCATTCCTTCAGAGCAGATGGGGAGAAGCATATTTACTAATCATCACAAAACCTGTTATATATGTTTACGTCTTTTTTATAAAAACAATTTTCTTTTCAGCCATTTATTGAACAGCTACTAAGCCGAACCTCTGCTCAGCAGTATGTAACTACAAAAATCAAGGTTTTACTTTCTCTCCAGGATCCAGCTGGACAATGAATGACAATGACCACAACATGCTCCCAACTGCAGCTCTGGCTTCTAGCAGTCTTTCTGACAGTTAAAATTTTCTAATACTTTATGGTTCTGTATTTCTGAAAATAAAGTTAATTACAACTGATGCAGAACGTGATATCTAAAAGTGGAAATTGTTTTGCTTAGCCTAGTTTATTCCTCCATAGCGACATAAGCTACCTATAGAAATGCACTCAAACCAAACTAAGAGATATGCCACATGTAACTATCATTACTCAAAGCTGTACTTTGCTTTCTAGCCGTATATTCTAGCCGTATATCGAATATATCCAACTCTATCCGTATCTGTAACCTGATCTTGAAAAAGATTTGGAGTCCTTTGTCCTCCCCAAAAGCTTCTGAGAGCACCTAAAGAAATTTTAAAAGAAGTATCTTAAAACTCAAATTGTATTTTCTACCACTGCATGTAAACAATACTTGAAAATATATGTACTTAACAGTCATTTTCTCTTGTTCTGAGACAAAGGTAATGACTGTTTGATTTCTTGTGCCTGTAGTGAAGAAATAGTAAATAAATACCTATGCATCCTCCCAAAATCACTGCTGCACTCTGCAATTATCTTTCTCATCCATCATAAAGCTAATACACAAATGACTTTAAAATATCAAACACATGAAGACAGCCCAGTTCTGTGGTTTCACAGCTGCTGGGGTGTTAGCTGCAGGAGGCAGTGCCGCAGAATGAACGAGCACTGTGACACCTGTCTGCATGGGCTCTCCTTGCACATTACTCAGTCAAGGCTGGGTTGTGCTGGGGTTTTTACCTAGCAAACCCCCAACACCCCTGTTGCATTCTCATCTTCCACTGAAATCACTGAAATGGTTTGAGATAGCAACAGACTCTGTTCCCTGTGAGTCAGTCTGAGGTTCCACCCCTGGCAAAGACTCCTTGCTGCTACATTATTGCAATTTTTAATAATTACTAATTACAATGTTATTAGCACATTGCATCTATTCCATTTTATATTCTGCAGTTTATGCTCCACTGATCCTTTTTACATTTCTCTAATTCCTGTGTTTGTCTCTAGTTTGAGGAAATTTTCTACTGAATGAATTTTATAACCATTAGGTCTTGGTCTTTTATAATCTGGATTGTATGCCTTCTGTATTTCAGTTACTTGAATTTTCATTCATTTCTTGCATTATCTGCAGTGTGTTCACTTTAAATGGCAAAACTTCTTGATGTTTCTGAAAGATTCATTTTAAAGCAATAAATAAAAATAGCTTAAGACACCATCTTGTGTCCTCAAGAAACGGTATCATTTGTTTACAGTTAAGAATCATGACAGCAGCTGCTTGCAGTCCAGGATCACACTGATTATTATGCCATGGTATCATAAGAATGTTTCCTCTACTTGTATTACAGATATATTAGAGCTATCAGTCAGAATGAAAATGTCTGCATGAAAACTCTGATGAATTAAATAGGTACTGACACCTAAGACTTGACACCTAAAAGAGTGAAACTGTGATAGAAGAACTCAGAGAAATAATACATTTCTTATGAAAAAGAAGACCTTAAAGAGCAGGAAGACAGATCCCAGGAGCAGCAGAACTGCAAAAGCGTGGTTTCCAGTAGATTTGTAACCTTTATCCCAATCTCTCTCTTGCTGCTTACCTTATTATGATGGTTACAGCTCCTTCTGTCTCTCTTTGAACCCTCCACTAGGGAAGAGACAGTGTGAGCTGTGGCCTCTTACCAGCTGCATTGGCACTGATTGGCCATGGAGTTATTCTTAAATAGACAGTAAGTATCTCAGTGGGAGCTCTTATTTTGTCTTCCCTCTGTTAATTTTCTCAAAACTTCTAGGATATTAATTGTCTCTGGGATTTTCCTGTCCTTTTTGAAATCAATCTTTAGATTAAAAAACTCTTAGGTGAGGAATAGGCTCAGTAGATAGACATTCTGCTTGCATAAGCTGATTGGCTTTAGGAAACCAGTCTAAGAAATGTTACTTTTCTCTTGGCAAGACAGCTACAGCACTGTTAAACTGGAATGGTTCAGGAGTTAAACTTTACAAAAATCATTTCCAGTAGTCACCTAGCATTTAGCTAGTCTATTTTGAACAGTAAAAAGATAAGTGCTGGTAATTTATCTTATTCATATAAGCAGAGCCAGAAATTAACAGAACTTCAATGAGAATTTTATAGAAATGTCAATCTATTGTCTGAGCTTGATAGCACAGGGTAAAATGAAGTTGAATGACATAGCCAGTGTCGCCAGTAGAGCTGAAGGCTTCTTACCTTCCACCAAAGAAAGGAGAGTGATTCAGCTTCTTGTGATTTTCCAAGAACAAAGGGCATGCACAAACTGGATGTACAGGTGGTAGAGTCAAGCCTAATCCATAAGGATTAGTTTTAAAGATGTGGCAAATGTTGCTCCTCTGATACATCTTGATATTAACCACTCCTGCAGGCAGTATGAACTTCACTTCTGTTGTCAAAGCTGTGTCATGCTCTAAAGTAAGAGACATCTATTTTAAGTCAGTCATGGCCCAGAAGAAGGCAAGGCTGTGCAGTGACTTCTGAAAAGTAGCTTACACTGTGTAAAGTTGAGGTATGCACCTTGTATGAGCTCCATTTCACTATTTTTCTCTCCTCAAATAATAGCACAAATTTATTTCAATGCCAAAACTTGATCAAAGGTAGTAGGGAGTGATCTGGCAGATGTAAGTAACTGTCTTGGGGTGACGCTATCATGTGTATCCCCTATCATGCTCTATGCCCAAAAAGTAGTAGTGTGCCTTTTCTGTGCCTTTAAACTGAGCTTGAAAAAAAAAAAAACCCAGATGAACTTTCCAAAGCAGCTTCTCAAGGACATAGAGATATACTCCTCAATGTTTTTTCTGACTGCGGAAGGCACGAAGGGAGCACCCTGCTTGCTTTTTCTTCAGCCAGCTGGGTTTTTTTCCCTCTTGGCGTGAGACGGAGAGCTGAATTTTGTTTCCTGGGACTTTGGTTTTTTTTTCCCTTCTTCTCTTCTGAACTGTTTCAACAACATCAGAACACATCAGGAGAATTTTCTCTCCGAGGCCCGGGGGTGGGCCCACGCCCTCACCGACCAGCTCCGAGGAGGAGAGANGAACCCTGTGGGGGGGAAGGGTGGTTGCAACCTGGTTTTCTCTCAGGGGCTATATTACTAGATTTTGGCCAAACCGGCACAGTAGCTTAACACATCGAGGCTCAAAAGTAATTCTAGGAACAGATCACCATACAGATTGAAGTGAATTATGGAAATTAGTGTTGGAAGAGATGGATTCCAAAGGGCTACTGATGAAAGACAGACTGAAGCCAGGAAAGTGTAAGACCTTGAAGAATGAGGAGAAGACAGAAACTGGAGGAAGAAGCTGAAATAGCAGGTAAACATGAAGAGTAGTCTAAAGGATTTAATGAAGATTACTTTAGCACCAAGGACCTGGAGACAGAAAGAAGTGCAAATCTTATCATGTATCGTGTAATTTATAGCACAGGAGGCTGAGTTTTGGATAAAGGCCATGGCAGGAATAGAGAGATCATAAATTGTGGGACATTAATGTTGATATTGGTTTGCCTCACAAAATATTATATTGCAAGCAGGTTATACATCCGTACATACGCATATACGTAAAGATAATTCTTAAAAGAGTAAATACATATACTGCCCCAAGTAAAACTTTGTTAACCTAAATACATGACCTTTACAAGATGTACAGGGCATGAATACAAAAGCTATACTTTCCCAATGTGTCATCTCCGCTTCCAGCAGTCTGCACTTTAAAGATGTCCTGAACCAGAGGTTAGACCAAGATGATTGTATTCAAAAACCCAAGCAATTTTGCTTCCACAAATCTGTCAAATTAAGCATTTTTTCGCTTAAGGCATAAAAATATTTCTTAGCAAAAACAATTCTAAAATTTCACAGAAAAATGCATAATTACCTAATGTGATTATTTTAAATATATTACTTTTGATGTGAAGTCAATATTAATAAACAATAAAATTAAAGAAAAAATATTTTAAAACAATTTTCCCCTTAATATGTTCTGTTCGTGTTTCCTTTACTGTTGTACTTACTATTCTAAGGTTCTTGCTGACTGAACTGGGGGAATATTTCCACTTTTAATAGCTGTCACAACTTGGGGAAACATACTTCAAGAATACTTTTCCTTTTTTCCACAGAGTCACAAACTGGGTAAGTTTGGAAGGGACTACAGTGGGTCATCTGGTCCAAACTCCCTGCTCAAGCAGGAACATCCTAGAGCACATTGCATGGGATTGCTTCCAGATGGCTCTTGAGTATCTCCAGTGAGGGAAACCCCACAACCTCTCTGTGCAACCTGTTCCAGTGCTCAGTCACACACACAAAGTTTTTTTCTTATTATTCACGCAAAACTTTCTGCCCATTGTCTCTTGTCCTGTTGCTCAGCACCACCAAGAAGAGCCTGGCACAATCCTCTTGACACTCTCCCTTGAGATACTTACAGACATTGATGAGGTCCCCTCTCAGTCATCTCTTCTTGAGGCTGAACAGGCCCAGCTCCCTCATGCTTTCCTTGTAAGAGAGATGCTCCACACCCTTAATCATCCTTGTCACCCTCCACTGAACCTGCTCCAGGAGCTCCATGTCTCTCTTGTCCTGAGGAGCCCAGAACCGCACACAGCACTCCAGATGTGGCCTCTAAAGGGCTGAGTACAGGGGCAGGATCACCTCCCTTGACCTGCTGGCCACAGCTCTTCCTAATGCAGCAAGTCTAATCATTGGCTGCCTTGGCCACCAGGTCACACTGCTGGCTCATGGACAGCTTGTTGTCCACCAGGACCTCCAGGTCCTTCTCCACAGAGCTGTTTTCTACCAGGTCAGCCCCCAGCCAGTACTGGTGCATGGGGTTGTTCTTTCCCAGGTGCAGGACCCTGCACTTGCCTTTGTTGAATTTCAGGCAGTTCTTCTCTGCCCATCTCTCCAGCCTGTGGAGGCCTTTCTGCAGGGCTGCACAGCCCTCTGGGGTATCAGCCACTCCTCCCAGCTTGGTGTTGTCAGTCAACTTCCTGAAGAGGGATCTGCACCTTCATCCAAGGCATTGATGAATAAGTAAACAATAGTGTGTCATGACAGTTTACATTTTACTGTTTAAATAAAAGAGGTTTTTTCAGTATAGAGAAAACTCCAGTCAAATGTTCTAAAATGTTTTATAAACATTCTGGAAAAATGTTTATTAAAAAAAGAAAACTTTTGATGTGTTTATAATATTCCTTTTTACATCTAGAAAGCATTTGCATGAACTTAAAAGTGAGAACAACACAATAACACGGAAGGCAAATACGTGTTGAGAGCATACTGTCCTGAGTGCATGGAATTCTTAGCTATAATAGAGAGAAAGAATATGGAAAAAACAAAACCAGCAACTTCTTAAGGGATGCCCAAGAGACAGCCGCAGCTATAAAATTAGATGGAGGGCAGAATTTGGGAGTTGTTTGCTTTGAAAAGGAAATTCAAGCATTGTGAATGGAAGGGGTCAATCAAGGATATGGTGACCATAAAGCACTAAATCTAATCCAAAGATTTCACCCCAGTTACAGTAAATTTCAGAAAAATGCACAGGTGTGAAACCACAAAGAATAAATAGAAAGCAATAACCAATGTTTTATGACTGACCTCAGTGGACTCCGTAACAGAACTTCCTTTTACTTTATGACAATGCCTTAAGCAATAAAAAGGATGAGTTGTTTCCTTTCTCAAATAAAAGCAATGGCGGAACTGGGTTGCATTAATGATTTCTTCATCTGACCAGCCCAGAAGTCAATAGAAAACCAAAAAAAATATCGCTGAAGGATTTTTATTTTTAATTTTACAAAACATAGGCTAATATGAGAACAAAAATCCAAATAATGTATTTTCTAGGTGCATTTAATTATTTATGTTCATACTGGTCTTTTTTTGGCAACAGGTGGAGTGTTGGAGGCTTACAGCCTATACTACCAAGATGGTTATCTATACATTGTCATTTGGTGTCACAGAGAGCATACAAGAAATGTGATTTAGTAACATTTAGATGTCTCAGTCCCTAGCAGACCTTAGTTATGCCACTTTACGTAAATGAGCATAAGCAGATACGACAATGAAACTCCTGCTTTACCAGCTGCTAAGGAAAAATCTATTGTTAGGCAAAGCACTGTATCATAAGGCAGCATAAATCCATCTGTGTTGTTCTATTTATGTGGTACAAATGCAAAAGGAGTGTGGCACATCATCAAGTTTCATGTCATTTACTGTGGGAGCAGCTGCACCCCATCCAAACTAAAAGAAACCTGAAAGTGTCACCATCAGCATATGAGAGCTACAGACCCTTAGCACAGATGTTGCATAAAAATGAAAGCAGACTTGAAGGGTGATGAAATGGCGAGCAAATGTACTATTTTACACCTCCTGAAATGCTATTTTCTTTTCAAGAAAGATGTTGGTAAAAATTTTAATTTTGTCACTTCTTATTTAATCAGCATCAGCCTCACAGCTACTGAAAAAGGTCACAGTTATTCTAGGCCCACCATTTTTTTATAACTGACCATTCATAATAAATAGTCACTCAAACAGACTCTATTTCATGTACCTGCTACACAACTTTCTCCTTCTGATAGAGATCGTAGAAGGTTCGCATTGTTAGTCTGTGTCTCTGTCTTCTCCAGGAAAAGTAAATAGGTTGTCAGAAGAAAAATAGAGCAGAAATAAATTATCATAGTCCATATAGTTTACTGCAAACCAAGTTGGACATTACATTTAGAGCTCTGGGTTTTTCTCTCTCATTGTGTTAAATACTAAGAGCAGAGAATGCTTAGCTAATCTGTGCTTCTGAACTAGTATGTCAAAACTGTCAGAAGCAATACAGGAGCAAAAATTTGTATCCTCCTGATTAGATGTTCCAAACTGACCTTTTTATGCCCGGCTCTTAAAGTCACACACATACCCCTAGCTCCCTCTTCTCTCCTACATTAAACTTCTGGCCCATCTCCAGAGCAGAGACTGCAGAGTAAGGAGGAATGAACTGCTCTCCTTCAAGTGAACCCTTTCATGTGGGTTGAATTTAATGCTCACAGTGGACAGCCTTTCTAGTGCAGGATAATTCTGGGATATGAATCAACCCTTCCCCAGGCACAGGGAAGAACAAAGGATAGGAATGCAGCAGATGGAGAAATATTCTCTTTTTCTAACCCACTTTTTCAATGGAGAAGTATTGGTGGTTTTTAAATTTCTTGATGTCCTGCCTGACAAATTCCAGATTTCACTTAAAAAAGTGAAAAGCACAACTTGAAATGAATGGAAACACTTAAAATGCTCTATAACTGCTAATTATCCTGAATGATAGAACAATATTAAGAGAACAAGAAAAAAGTAGAGAAATGGTTCTGTGGTAAGTTAAAAATGAAAGTGATGCCTCTGATTCCAAAATAAAGAGGAATAAAAATACTTTTTGTCTTATTTGCGATGTTTTTCCTTCCATTTGCTGTAAATGTTCTTTTGAACACCTATACATGCAACAAATAAATCACAGTACTTTCAAAGTTTACCAATACAATTGTTAATTGAATATATATGGTAAGTCAGAGCATAACAGTATCTTTGTTTAATCAACACAGTACATTTGAGCACTTCATATATGGCAAACTGTTTGAAAACTGTAAGTTATGCAGACAAGTTATTCATTGACATCATATAACACAGGAATTTCAGACTTTCTATGTCTCTTCATGCAGAAAATTAAGGATTTAAACTCATCAGATTATGCATTCTAGCATATTATATCCTATCTCTTTGCAAAAGCTGTGCTTCAAGGCTGTTTTTAACTGCAGATCCAGATTTCAGTTCTCTCTCATTCTTCAGTTTCACATCATTTTGACTGCAGCCACACACGATTAGTGTTTGTATTCGCATACCAACAAGTCATACAAAACAGAATAGAAATAAATGTGCTTCTCACTTCTCGAGCTGCTCTGCAACAGGCAAGAAGTTTTCTTCCTAGCAGCAGCCAAGCTGTTCCATGAATGCAGTATAGTTCCAGCCCACCGCACAGCCTTATGAGGCTTTCTAGGTTTTACCTCAGAAACTCACAAGTTGAACCATCAATGGAGCTTTGCAAGCCAAAGGCAAGAAGCATATCTCTTTTCCTTGATAATTCCTGATGAATCTAATGTATGTAAGCAGTAGTGAGGCCCCTATCCAATCTCAACAACTTCGCTTCATTTGTTAACGAGGTTTTCAAATCCTGTGATGCAGTTTGCTAGAGTTTTGTCATTGATACCTTACTACAGATCAAAGAAAATTCCCACAGCACTTAGTCAAATGCTTTTACAAGTAAAGGTTTTTATGGTATTACCTGGTCCAGAGGGCATGTTGACAAGCACAGAGGAAGAGCAGTCTCATTGTAATACATTTGATGAACACTGTACACACACCACTTGACAGGTCCTTAGATGATTTCATTTTCAGTGCTAGAAGCAAATTAAATCTTGTCCAAGAGTTCTCACTATTTAGAGATTACCGCTTATTGTTAATGAGATGAGCATGCATTCCCTTACTGTCATCATTTCCTCAGCAAAATGCAATTCTATTAGGAGTCCTTCCATGGCATTCAGTGTTCAGACATCAGATGTCTCTGGGCAGTTTACCTAGAGAGAAAGTATCACATTAAAAGACCAGAGTGCTAAGTACTGGGAACAATTTAAGTGCAAATGTCATATCTAATAGTTCTTAAACAATCAGTCTGAGCTTTTAAAAATGCAGCAAGATACATATCCTACTGCTCCATTTTGGTTCTGACACTGCATAAGCAAGGTCATTTCAGGTGATCTATATATAGAGAAAGATCTTAGTCTCTCGAATACTATACTGAAAAAACCCCTGCATAATTGACTGCTACAGGGAGTGGATCCAGCTCATTATTTGAATTACACATCCATCTGTTTCAGTCAGGATGGTTTATAAAGAGGTTGCAAGAGCTGGTTGAAATTGTCAAATAGCACAGAAGATAATTTTAAACTATAGAAGAAGTTTAATATGCACTTCCTTTTGTGAATCAGCAATTTTAAAGGAGAGGGGGGAAAAAAAGTTTATTTTGTAATCCAGAGATTTTAAGGAGCTTATACCATCCTCTTTTTGTCGCTGGACTATCCATTATCCTGAGCCAGGATTATATGTATTTCTTGCCCCTTTGCTTTCTAATTAATTTACTGTATTCAGTTTAGCCTGTCAAGTCATTTTTCGGTATTAAATATTAAAACAGTGTTTTTAAATCATAACTTACATAAAAATGTATTAAAAAGATACATCTTTTCATCATTCATTTCTATAAAATATTATGGAAAGGAAGAGTGAAAACATTTCTCACTATAGACTCTTGTTGCATTTTATCAGCATTCAATTTCTTCGTGTTTTAGCTACCATGAGATTAGGCAGATTTTGACTATGTGATTTTATGTAATCTGTTAATATGGCTCACATAATAGAAATACCCATTTACTGTCTTCTTTCCCTTGCTCCTCGTGCTAGCTTCTCTAAGATGAGGCCATCACTGTGCCTGATGCTGAGATGCAACCCATTGTGCCTTGCTTCTGATCTTTTACAAAATCACAACCTGGTTTTCATAATCTGGAATTTCTTATGATCTAGATGAGAATCATTAGTGCAATTTACTTTCTGCTTTACTTTTTTATTGTGTACATATCATGTTTCAAAGCTCTGATTTCCTTAAGCTCCAGATCCCTATAAATAGCTTGCTTTTATGGTTTTTAGTCTAAATGCTAAATTCAGAATGCTGACAGATGTATTGCTTTGAAAACTTACATTTTCTACATGATCTAGAAAAATACCTCAACTTTTACATATATGTCCTGTTATAGAAAGACTAACTGGAATAAAAAGGAAGTTGGGTAAGTATTTTCAGATAAGCTTTTAGAATTACAGGAGGAAAGCTCATAAAGCCAGAATAGTCCATATACTCTTCCTGTATCTTCAGTTCAAACACAGCTATTGATAAGATTATTCTTCATATGTGAGAGTATTAATTGCCAGGTGTTCTTCCAGTTCTGCTTCCTCTATAACCTGTTACTTATGTTTGCTGTGGCGTTCAGTTTGAGTATGATGTGGTAGAATTTATCGTCCAACCCAAGTCATTAGAAAATGTGTCTTAAAACAGATCAAGAGGATGCCTCTCCTTCTAAAGACCACTAAACCCATACCTCTGCACTTGGCCTTGCTATTTTTATTACAAAAAAGCAGAATTTCCCCAGACCTACTTCAGGCCACTCTTACTTGGGGATACTTTTGCATCTTTTAGATAATAGATGAGGTGGGAATTACCGAGTAAATATGCACTTGTGTCATCTATTATTAAAATTCACAGACACACCAGTTTATTTGTGTCCAGAAGAATGGACTGAGACAACATGAATTTCTCTTTTTTTAGCCACAGAAGACATGTCATCCCTAACCTACCAAATATGCCTGTCTTACCTTCATTCTTTGGCCTGCTAGGAGCATGTTAGCTCAATAATTAAGTATAGCATCCTTGTTATTCACACAGAAATAAAGTGCAAGGACAGTCATTTATGATACCTCCCTCACAGTATTTTGGTCCAGCTAGCAATAAAACATGGATGTTATGAATCCTGGTCTACAGATTCGAAATTGCAATGAACAAGTTACAACAGTTAAAGCTAACATTTCCACCCCAGAGATATTTTCCCAGTTGCAAAGTGGATATTTTTCAGATGGAGTTGCCATTACCTCTTTGATTGCCCTCCTTCAATCACATGTTGTCATCAGACCAGGTCTCTCACACACCTGCAAGGTCACAAGTCTTCTTCACAGTTCAGAGGAGACACGACAATTTGCAATATCAGATGAGCTCATATTCTTCAAATGGGAGCAGAAACAGAAGTGCATTTGAGGGATGCAAGGCATCAGCATTCCACTCTGCCCAGGCTCAGAACATTGCTTCTCAGGGTCAAGATACAAAGAGGAACACTGAAAAGGAGTCAGATTGCCTCTCTGTGTCCCACTTAGTTTTTAATGACTGTCGAAAGAGGAAAACAACTCAGTCTACTGACCTGCCCATGCCTTCATGCACCCATTCCTTTTTTTACTAGTTATTTACATAACTTGCTTGAATCAGCAATGTCTTACAGCAAGTCTTTAAAATAGCTCACAGAGAACCAACGCTTGTCATCCAACAGGCCAATGTTCTGACCCATAAGTCCACCTGCCCCCAAGAAGCAGCAAGATTAGACCACCCATAAGCCTTTTCTCAGCAGAATGGCAGGTTTCCAGATTGATGATGGACTGCAGCTGACAATGCCTTCTCTTCCAGCTGTGGTTAAGGACAGAAAACGCTCATGTGACTCCCTCTGCTTTTGCAATAAACTAAACTGAGACCAAAATGTAAATAACTGCACTCAGCAGAACCAGGCTTCAGATGGATCAGCCTTGATTTTAACCATTAAAATGTCATAATTGCTGCACACTATTCTGCATAATGGCTTTGGGAAAATGCACCAAGACTGGAGGTGTTCATATAGCATATATCTGATACCTATTTTTCCTATTATTATAAAGAAAGACTTCATTTAGAGTCTGAATCAGAACAACATTTCTAAGTGCAGCGTTTCTTTCTATATTGATTAATTCTGTACTGATCTAAACTGTTCTGATTCATTTGTTAATGGCACATTATTTAGTGCAAATGCCAGATGGTCATTCTTAGAAATACGGATATTGTGCAATATCTGAGACAAGGGCTGTCAAAAAAACTTCTCAAGAAGTGTCATTCTCTGAGAATATAAGGAAGAGCAAAGAACATTCTACAATATAGTTTTGTTTCTCTTCAAATATCATTTCAGACACTGGTGATAGAGAAGCAAAAATCAACTATTCTGAGTATTATTTAAGGTTCTGAGAAATGCATACCTAAAAACGAGACTGTTTTCAAGCTTTTGATTTTCAGATTGAGCATAGGAAAAAAGTTTTTGTAAAGAAGCAATTCCTCTAAATATAATATTACTGAAAAAAATCCATTGAACAAAACTGAAAAATGAAACGCACTGTAGACTTTAGTTCCTACTAAGCTTAAAAAAAACTGGACAAATAAATATCCAAACTCACAGGCTTCAGCATGGAAAAATATTTAACCATACGCTTTTAGGAAAGTATTCAGATTCAGACTACAATTTAAGTATTTGGTCAGTTTAAGGTATGGCATAGTCTGGTGATTTTCCTTCAGAATTTTCCCATATTATTTTCAATACCTGACATCATCTCAGTCATTTTTCTTTGGAACACCTGAGACACTTTTATATGGTAACGGCCATGGCTATCCAGGCCAAGTATCTCTGTCAGGTGTTCAAAGCCAACCCACCAGCAGAGCACAAGACATCTGAATGGTATTTGGAATACATGTTTGATGCCAGTTGCATTAAGAGATTCCACTGGCTCCTCCATGCTGTTCAGCATGGCAGCAGCCTTTTGTCCCTGAAGCCTTGGATTCAGGCTCCTCATCTGTTCATTTGAAATGGGGAGTCAAAGTCAATCCAGCATGGATGTCAGCCTGCGTATTCCTCCCATACTTCTGGGTACAGACTATTTAGCCTGCCAATCCAATAAAACAGCTCAAGTACAATGCAAGAAAAGTTTATTTCTAAAATAAATAGATAAAATGAATTCTTTATTCAAAAGAAAACCTTTAACCAATTTAGAGAGGAAAAAAGGGACATACGTATTTCAGACAGCTCTATAGGTATGGAAAATGTCAGCTCATAAGATCACATGATTACATATTATTCTATAGGCCATAGAATTTCTATATATTAGGACCTTTAAAGCAGACACTCAATATTCTATAGAATTGACCAGTTTGGAAATAAAAGATTCGCAACACTCTGAAGTGCTCTGAGGAGACACTTGAGCTAGCTTGAAGTTCAAGGGGAAGGTTCCTCTTGTTAAATGCCCTGAGTAGCTAAAGGAGAAAGCTAGGCTTAAGGTCACTACAGTATTCCACACTCCTGCATTGTGCACTGTGAACACAACCTCTCAGTAATTCAAATGGGACTGTATATACCCATACAGTTCCACAAGATAACTCTAAGTTACTGATGCTTCTGGACTTATTCAGATCCTGTGTTTGATTGGAACAAAATCATGTATATCAACCCTACTGAAAAATAAAAGATACCTTAGCTTGTTGGAGTTCTTCTCTGACAGCTCCCTTAGGAAATAATACAAAAGTATTTATTATTTATATACAAGCCAGCATGTCAACACGTTTTTAGATAACTCTCTGTACATTTTTCTGTTTAGCAATGGAAACTACAGAATAAATTATATATGACAATTGTGGCTATTCTAAGAAACTTGGTATTGCACAACTGGCAATCTACAAATTAGATGTAAAATGCTGCATAAAAGTGATATTTCTTGGTATGGTGTTTATGTCCCTAACTATTTTGTGCCACTATCTGTATAAAATTAAGATTAAATCTACTCAACATAGCCTTCTGTTATCTGATAATATCTGTCCACTTTGTGCACTTTCAGATGTCCTGAGGTGGTATGCCAGATGTTAGGAAGGTTGTATTTTACTTCAAAACCCGCAGGTAAAGAGCAAACATATTTTGCTGTGCCTACCATCTGGTACCTGTTTCTTACCAGAGAACAGAGTGTGTTTAATCATTAAATCAAATCCTGCAGTAGTTAAATCAAATTAATTCATACAGATATATGCATTTTTTCCCCTGTGGTTTTTCCTGTCAAAGTAATATGGTTACTTTATGTGACAGCAAATGAAGTCACTGGACCAAATTCTGCTCTTAGATACATTCACATAACCAACAGGAAATCAGTAGGTTTGTACAAATGTAAACACTCACAGAGTAATGAGATATGAACAATAGCTATGTTTAATAAAAGTATCTTACATACATGGCAAAGCACTGTCTTCTATTTTTCTATTTTGATCCTTATTACTTAATCAGTAAATCAAAATTAACTTAATACTAGTTTTAAAGATATGCATCAATGTTCTTCACCTTATTTTTTCCCTCAGTATAGCTCTAATAACATTTCTGATGCAGGTCAAAATTCAAATAGTGAAATTTTTATCTAGTTCTCTGACAGCTTCAATAAACAAAGGTTTTTTCAAAGAAAAAATCATTTTTAGAACTTTTGCTTCATAACCCGTTCTGTCCATTCTTCACTTCACTGGTTTCTGCCCTCTTTAATTGCAATTAATGATTGAACAAAACAGATAATTATATATGTAGGTTGTATTTTTGTCAAAAAACTTATGAAGTACATTCACAGAATTTTTTTGGTACAGAGATTTGATACAGAGAGATGTTTACCTCTCAGCTCAAGAAGTAATATTTCCACAGGATTCTTTTCCTCGTCTGGCCTGAGATGCTCATGTCATTGAGGTGTTAGTCACTGTGAATTAGTTTGCAGCTTTCATCACATTTTAGATTCATCGCATTCTGTGGTTATTTTATAAGCAAGCCCACCTTATTAGAAAGACTTGCAATGTTCTCATATTGTTCATGTTCCTTTCACAAGCAGTTAGTTGCTAAAAAAAAGAAATTGAATAATTTGAAGAACTTGACTTAAACAGCAGTGTTAAATGGCATATAGTGGTTGAGCAGCCACAATAGAGGTAAAAATGACACAGAGAACAAATTAGGGCGATTACACAGGCTAAATACAATCATTATGGTTAGAAAATATTACTGGAAGATACTCTCACAGGACAGCAGTCTGCTATGAATTTGCACATTTTTTTCACACAGACAAGCCAGAAATATTTGCTTTACAGGTAGAGAGTGCAAATGTAGCAGCACTGATTGTATACCTGTCTTTGTGTGTAATCGCCACTAAATTACCGAGAAAGTGACAAAAGGTGGTGAGTATTTTACATTGCCTTTGCAAAGTCTCAAGAAATAGTAGCAAAGCTGGTCATTGAAACTAACCTTGCACCAAGGCACTGTTCAATAGTCTTAGTTAAGTGGAAGAATAAATTAGAACAGACTGAGAACAAAGTTCTAATTTTCAAAGGCAAATTGCTAAATTAAGCAAACTGGTCAAAGGAATTACTTATGCTGAAGAGGTTTTTTTGCCAGTGAAAAAGAGGCTGAAATTTCTTTCAAGCAGATTTGCAAAAAGTACCTAGAATTTGTGTCCCAAACAAATAGAAAACTTTTAAGGAAACATTCTGTATTCAATTGAGTCGTCACCTTGAAAAATGAAAACTGATTTCCACACTTCTTTAATAAAAAGTTTTATTGCAGTTTTCTCTATAAATCAGTACAAATTTATAGGTGCATACTTTTTTTTTTTTTTTTTTTTTTTGTGGAAATAAAGATAGCAAGTTCAAGATTACAATCCATTCCTCACTAAAATGAAAACATTATTTGATGGTTAGAAAAAGAGGACTTGCAAAGCTGGTAAATGGTAATCCGTACAAATAATTTTGCAGAAGCTAGAAGGCTGCAATTAGATGCGTATCTCACTTTTCCCCTTGATATCAAGCTCTCATCAGGTGCCACCACACTACATATGGAGAATATTTTTGGAATTCCCAGTTCTTTCACCTTCAAGATTTTTGCATAATGAGATTCACTTCTATTCATCTGGTTTTGCTCAGAAAAGCTGATGAATTACGCATTACTTTCTTATAAGCATCCTTCGGTTGGATTCAAGTGATTAAAGCCAATTAATGAATAAAAATTCTAAGTGTTTCTTCTTGTCCAGAGTTTTAGATAATCATCAGACCTTCCAGACATAAAACTGGCCTACTTCTGACTGGGTTCTTGGTCCTAAGTCATAACACCTTTGACAGCACCAAATGCTGGTTCCATGCACAAGTGCCATAGTAAGTTGCGAAATTGAAAAATTTCGTCATGCATGAAAATGTTGCTTGATTTTCAGGGAAGTTATCATTTCCTACACAATCCAACGTTTCTGCTAGTCTTTTAGGTGTTGATAGCAGGACTTCCAGGTGCTGTCAGATTTTGAACTGTTTTGCAGTCCCTGACCTGAGGTGAGCAGGCAATCCTACACTGTGGCTAATCCTGGACTAGAAGTGCTGCCTGTCTCTCTGCCTTGCCCTTTCACTGATCTACGGGCTTAATTCACTCCCAGATCTTGCATTATTTTTCCAGGATATTTGTAGAGTCATAAACACCTCTGTAGGCATAACAGATGAAGCTGAAAGTGGAGAGAACTGATGCTACTTTGTTTTCAGTTTACTTCTTTTTCTGCAACACTGTAAGACAGAGGGTGTGAAAAAGATGTGTGAAATCTATTTAACTACAGGTTCTTACCTGGAATAAACTAATTCAAAGCAAGAATTTTTAATATAACAGTTTAACTTGCTAAACTGAATTAAGGAAGCTTGTGGACCAACTAGCTAAAAATCTCTCTCAAACAGCTTCAGCTGCTTAACACCAAGGGTAGTCTTTTGGCGATTGTGCTTTGTTATAGGAATGCCAGGTAGGAGAAGACTGAATTATATTGATGTGATTTAGTGATGAATGATTTAGTGATGATGTGAATTAGTTATGTGGCTCATATATGACCTACAAAGGTGAATGATAATGAACCTGGCAAAGCTGAGTTACTTAATGACTTAGATGTGATATGTGTGGTTTATCAGTTATGTGTGATATATCAGTTAACAGATTCAAATAGATGCTTGAATAGCTTCCTAGGAACAAGGGTTCACCAACTATTAAGCACAGAGCACCAGAAACAAGTAAGATATTGACTTTTAATTACTAGGCCTTTGGTTTTACTCTAAGTTTTATTCTAGACTCTGGCAATTATTTTCCTAATGTTGTGCAAATTATCTTTGCCATATTTTTTCCAACCTGGCAGCCACAGACTGCTATTTGTACATAAGATAGCGAAAAAGAGTACATGAAAAAAAGCTGTATTTAAAGAAATAAGAAACCTCACACATTCAAGGAAGGAAACAAAGTGAATAAGCCATAGAGGAGCAACTAAAAGTTGCTTACAATAAAACATCCCATTTAAGATTATTGTTATTTTTGTGATGTAACATGCAATCTATTTTTCATGAAACTGCTGTTGAGGCCTGTTGGTTTATCATGGTCATATAATAACAGAAAATAAAAGGACTTCACTTTACCATTTTCTCTTTTATGAGAGTGTAGTTCTACCAAAATCTAAAGGTTCATGGAAAACCCACAGATCACAGAGGATAGAGTCCCTAAATTGCCTGCAGTGGAATATAATAAAACCTGAGCTCAGTGAAACTGTGGCTGTTGAACCTTGGTAGGATTGCCCTCAGCAGACATTAAGAGGGTGGCGTGACACAATGACCAGGCTCATTACAGCATCTGAGCACAGCTGTGCAGCATGGAAGTACTCCCCAGTGAGTGAGTGAGTGACAGCAAAGTGTAGAGAGACTAGGTGGTTCACAGAGGTGTATAGATTTCCTCAAAGTAGTCAGGTCCATGGAATAGCTAAACAAGTATAACTGCTAAATTCAACACGTGTCGTTGCACAAAATAACCCTTGAATAAAAACAACTGGATTTTCTCTCACTGTGATAACAAGACATTCTGCTGTGCCATGGGGCTGAGCCACTCACTTTTCTTAACAAGTGTTTCTGTCATTAGCTTTTAAAGTCACCTGAATGAAGTCAAAAGAAGCCTATGGCTAAGCAGCTGTCAAAGAACAGTGCACATGGAAAGCCTAGGATGTCTGTGCAATGAACAGGACTTTTTATAATGTTTCCTTCCGCAAGGATTGAAAGGACAACTTAAACACAGATGGAGTCAATACAACATCAGATCTCCACTATAGATATATATATACATAAATATTTTGACACATATGTGAGTTTAACAGGGAACTAGCAAGCTGACCAAAAATGTGACCAGAATAAAAAAGAATATTTAAAAAGCTGTCTTACTCATTTTGAGGTGTCATACAGTTCTACAGTTCATACTGATGTAAGGCTGTAAAAATTACACAACAGAATAACCTGAATTATTTTTTAATGATGTTACATTGTTGTAAAAACAGTGCCAGATTTGGTTCTCTCTTGGCATGGTGAAAACGTGATTTTACACAGTCTACAAATATCAGTGAAGTTATTCCCTCTGTACACTGGTGACAGGTGTCCAGACCACAATGGACAACCTATACTGCAAATATTTCTGCACATTTTTTGTCATTTTGCTGTTTATGCCCTTGTATTTTCCATGGGTATTGCACTTACTGCACTGCCTTTGCAAGAGGGCAGGCAGTGAGCTGCTGTTTCCCAGTGATCTCAGACCTGCCATCTGAAATAGAACATTGCAAAATTATTCAAGTAGACGATTGCTGGGATTCTAACAGAACATTTATGAGAGACATTTTATATGCTCTGAAATATTTTCTTCTGTGCCTGCCAAGAGCCATCAAGCTGAAAAATAGGGTCTGAGTTACAGATGCAATGCTGAGATACAGTCTATCATTTGAACTAACCAGATTAATAAAAAGAATGAAACCAGAAAAAAAGTAAGAAAACAGGTCTACCTATTCCGTCATATTTTTAGGAAAGTGTAAATCAGAGATGGTCAAAATTTTCCAGATTTTAAGTTTTTGCTACATACTCTAAATAACACAGTTGTCAATACAAATAAAATCGTGGAAACTACACTATAGATAAAAGGCTAATTTATTTCATCTTTTAAATGAAAACTTTAGATGCGAATTACCCTAAATGCTCAGAAACCCTGCTGCCTTTACAGAAATCATGGCATTCTTCCTGTTGATGTGGCCATAGAGCTTAATGTCTCAATCCAAGAAAGCAAACTAATGCATGTTTTTGAAGGGCAGAAGGCTGTTTTGTTAACTGAGAATGGAATCTAAGAGTGTAGACAAGTGTGGGATTTAAGACTGTAGAAGAACCAGCCAAAATGGTGTAAGTTACTGGCCCCAGGTCTCAGATCCTCTTCTCTGCAGAAGACTCCTCAGGACTGAATTCTTTAACAAATGTGAAGCCAAATTGCAGTCAAGTTATTGTGCAATTCTTCCACTTAGTTGAGGGAAGAACTAACAAAAAGTAATTGACTACCCATAAAAAATAAGCAGAATAAATCTTCCCTATTTACGCAGCTCAGCTTCCTCTTTACAAAGCTCACCATGTTAGTTAAATCTCCTTCAGCACTCTGAAAGCTGTTAGACGATGTTGCACAGATACAGCTGCAACAAATGCAGTTTTTCTATCATGCATTTCTGCTATAAGCTCTCAGAGAATCATAGGAAAGGCTCTAAACCATTTGTACCTGACAAAAGATTTTTATGTGATCAAAGCTCATCTGCACACCCACAAAAGAGGATAGAGAGATAACAGCAGGTGGGGGACCTCAAAGTACACCCTTCCCAATTGCTGCCACACCATCACAGAAGCTATCAGCCCATAAAATACTCATCTCTACAGGAACAGAGAAGTGCAGGAGTACGAAAGCAAGGAGAGAACCCAAATTAAAGACTCGAAGGATTGCTCTGTGTAGGCTTCTCCCAGACCTGCCCTAGTACAGCCTCAGCACCAGTCTGGATATTAAGGCCATCCACATGAGTTATGACTACAGCACCATTTGATGGTTTTACCCCAGCTGAGGCGGGGGAATGTGCCTAAGGATATGGGACATACTGTGGGATGCAAAGGAAGTGCATTTCAAGATTTATTCTGGGATGTTTAGGAGACAAGCCAAAGGTGGTGAAAGGAAGCAATCTAGACAGTTTGGGAAGGAAGACATGTGAGGATAAGGAGAGAAAAAGAGGCCAGTGAGGTGCAGTTTTCTCCTTAGTATGCTTCTCTGGCCAGAGCTGCAGCTGACCAGCTCAGCCTGTCCTATCTTTCAAAGTTCTTTCAGTGAGGGACCCCCTACTGAGTGCATCTGGCTGCCAGCAATTGCAGTCAGACCATGAGTCAGGAATTCCTTGTGCCTGTGTGGAGAGACTTGAGTTTGTGAAACCCAGTGGCAGCTTTGGGAGTGTGTACACGTGGGTGTGTCTCTGTGGGAGTGCAGGGCCTGCACCAGCAGCTGCAATGAGGCTGCAGCCTCAGGGGCTCGTATGTCCAGGTGACAGCAGCTGAGGAGACTGGGATCCAGTGGCAGCTGCTGGGCAGGCCAAGTGTCTGAGCTGAGATGCTAAAGGGTTCCAAGCTGTACATGCGTGTGTGTATATACATTTTTTTTTTCACTAGGGTATTTCCATCCCACACAACACAGATGGAAGTGAGATGAGCTGCATGTGTGTGTTCTGTGTGTCTGATCTGTGTGGACAGCCGTGTTTATGTGTGATGTTCATGTGTGTGCACTCTGTCCATGTGCATCCTGAGAATATATGTTCAGTCTCACTACTGGTTGGACCTGGGGCATGAAGGTTACCCATTTCAGGGCTATCAGATCCAGCAAAGTATCAATTTACCACACAATTTGTTCAATAGTTTTTAGTGACTATCTTAATTCATTGCCCCAATTCTTTAAACACTTTAAGTTAGTCTTTTCTGGCACTTATTTAATTATTGTCATGATAAATTTTGTTTTAAAAACAGTTCAAAGTATTTCTAGAGTGTACAGCCAGCTATATTTTTCTTCTTTGGAAGACTTTTTAATTTGAGGATATTTATGTATTTAAGTATTTTCGTCTTCAGTTTGGAACTATCCTGGAGCTCTGAGTATGATGAGTGCCAGAAGAAAGTGTTCTAAAACGTGGGGGTTTTTTTAAAATAGCACAGGGAAAATTACATATTCTGCTTATCAGAAAGGAAGTTGGGAGTTTTTACCTGTAGTCGTTTTTTTTATAAATGTAGGGGAACTTTTTAGAAAATGTTAACCTTACTGTTTTTCCCTCTTCTCTCTAATTTGCATGTGACATTATGTTCTTTTCCAGACAAGTCTAAGAATTTCTAGTTGACATTGACAGGAGTATCCTCACATTTCCTTAGGTAGAATTTAACTTGAAATATGCATTCATCTTGCAATGAGTCAGCATTTCTGGATGGATGTTCCAACATAAAGAACTTTGCTGTGTATATCTCTTAGCAACTGAGAAATTACAGCCTTAATTTCATTTTGAAACTCCCATGTTTAATAAACCTTTTTTTTTTTTTCCACTATGGAATGAATGCATGAATTATCAAGGCCTGCCTTGGACTCTTGATAATTCAGCTGTCTTGTACAAGAAAAATGCAAGATATTGTTCTGAAGGATGGTGAAAGAATCCCTGGACAAGCGAGAATTAGCAACTGCCAGGGTCTTTCAGTTGTTGTGCCCATTGCAGCCCCTGCAAAGGCACCAGCAGGCAGGAGAGACCAGCAGGTACAATCACAGAGCTCACCACAGCTGCTGGGTCCAGGGAACGGTCACATATGCGAGGTGACAGCCGCCTCTGAGAAGTGAGGACGGGGTGAAGGCAAGGACAAGCACAGCTTTCCTTCCCACTCCTCCTTAGCAGCAGAAAACTGGCAAAGCTAGCTCTTCCTTTTCTCTCTCCCTCCCTCCCCCGTGGTTTTGCTTATGCTGCTGAACAGGCTGGAGCCAGTTTTGTGTTCTTTAGTTCCTGTGAGGATATGATCCACTGTTTTAGGGTAAAATTTAAGAAAGCATGCTTGCTTGAAGGAGAGTTTTGCCTCTTGGCAGGTATTGTATGAAGCAATGCTAGCCAAAACAAATTAGAGAGTTTAGCTCTTTTTAATAGTTAAGGAAGTCATACAGTACCTTCAAGACAGACACTCAACGAATGGCAACTCAAGTATTAATCACAATTAAATATTTTCATACAAGATTGCGGCAGCCTTGCAGAAGGTCTCACAGCCCTATAGTGTCATTCATAGCCTAGCAGAGGACACTAAGCAAAAGTCCTGTTTGGCTAGGACTGGCAGTCTAAACGCAGTTCCATTTTTATATTTTTTGTTTCAGAAGCTCACAAATTTGCTAAGGAGACAGCACGGTCAAGGACCTCCTGACCATAATATTGGCAGGATTCCTTTCTTTCTCCTTTACTCAAAGCAGAAGGTCATTGTAACAAATATTCATAGGTTTTCAGTACTGAAAGGAATCAAATATCCAGTGCTGCATAGTTCTTTGGCACACTGTATCACTCTAAACTCTAATACTGCAAAGTGTAAGGTGCTGTTCCAACCTAATACTGCAAAGTGTAAGGTGCGACAGTTTCAATGTATCAAATTTGACACCTTTTCAATAAAATAGGCTAAATTTAGATAACCATATGCTCATGCTGACAAGCTAGTTTCTCCCTGATGTGTGTTTTCATGAAAGAGTACAAGAGGGCCTCAAAGTTTAATTATTCTAAAATTAATTCAAAATATTGTATTAATTTACAGTAGAAAGGTCAGGTTGTTGAGCAAAGAGCAGGAATGAATATTTTTTACTTAATGCACTAGGATTCAGCTATAAAAATTCCATTAATGTTAATAGGAGTCATGCTGCCAAATTCAAAAATCATACTATAAATATTTTATCTGCCTATGCTCTTACTGCAGTCTAATAAACCTTGTACAATTAAAGCCCCTTCTCTCTTGACTGCCTGCTAAGCAAAGTTGAAGAGTACACAGATATGAACAAAGAAGTACTACTCTGCACTGGGGCGGCCTCACCTTGGGTCCTGTGTACAGTTTTGGGCACCACAATATACAAAAGACATTAAGTTGTTAGAGAATGTACAAAAGAAAGGCCATGAGGACGGGGAAGGCTCTGGAGGGGAAGTCTTATGAGGAATGGCTGAGGTCACTTGTTCTGTTCAGCCTGAAGAAAAGGAGACTGAGGGGAGACCTCACTGCAGCTGCAGCTTCCTTGTGAGGGGAAGAGGAGGGACAGGCACTGATCTCTTCTCTGTGGTGACCAGTGACAGGACTGAGGGAATGGCATGAAACTGAATCAGGAGAGGTTTAGGCTGGATATCAGGAAAGGGTTCTTTACCCAGAGGGTGTTTGGGCACTGGAACAGGCTCCCCAGGGAAGTGGTCACAGCACCAGACTGAGAGGGTTCAAGAAGCATTCGGACAATGCTCTCAGGCACATGGTGTGACTCTCGGGTTGTCCTGTGCACAGCCAGGAGTTGGACTGAATGATCCTCGTGGATCCCTTCCAACTCAGCTTATTCTGTGATTCTATGACGTGTTTTATCAATAGAGATGTATTTATAATTTGTGCTTGAGCATCTTAAGGAGATGGGCCAGTGTCATAGTTATATTTCAATCTTTGCATCTTTTTAAGGGATTTTTAAACTATTTGAGAAATTAAAATAGTAATGATTTTCAAAAAATCCTTCTCATTAGCAACTAACACTGGATTTTTCTTAGCGTGACTCTCAACAATATACAATGATAATCTATTCACTTATATGTGATTAGGTCACAAAGGCTGATTTAATCAGATCAACATCACTCTAAAATTCACTTCTTTTTTGATGTGTCTCATTGAGCATTGTGATTCTCTTGATTGTTCATGCTCTGTGGTCCTATTGGTTTAAAGTAAGCTGAAATCTGAGCAATAGATCACATAGCTGAAGGCAGATAAAATGTTCAGTCTCCACTAACATAAAAATTACATGAATGAATGCAGGAGGTATAATTTCTAAAAATGGAATAATAATTAAAGTGATCAATGAAAGCCTTATGTTTTACCAGGTTTTTTTTAAACAAAATCTCCACAATTTAAATGATACATAATTGGATGCCTTGTACATGTTTTTTAAAAAATTTCTGTGTTTGCTGACACTTCAACAATTACAATATCTTAACAAATGTGCATAATCTTATTTAAAAATAAAAATAATTCTAAAAGAAAACCAGAAAAATTACAATTCCCTGGAGACACAATCCAAGCAATAACCAGAATATTAAGCTGAAGAATACATCAAGAAAATTTGCACCACACAGAATTAAGAAAAAAAAATTAAAAAACCAAACCTCAAGTTGTGAAATTAATGTAAACATGTTAAAATTTTTTAGAAATGTGCTTCCACCCTTTTTATAAACAGAGGAACATCAGTAGTTTCATGAGAGAGAAATATGAAGAATTTCACTTCGGGAAAATTGGAACAAATATATAGCAGATGTAACAAATTATTTCCTACAAATTCTGTTTCCAGCTGCATGTAAGAAAATGGAGGTAAAGACCTGAATGTGTTATCTCTATATATATATGTAAACTAAATATTGCTCAGTTACACTTGCTGGTGGGCATTTAAGAGTGTCAGATGTGGGCTCCTCTCAGAGTTGTACGTATGTAAATATTTGGAATTATACATGTTCTTAAACAAAGAACATTGCTAGAACAGGTTTTGTCTTCTTTTTTCAAAGGCAAAAGTAAAGACATTCCTAGGGCCCTTATCTTTCTTCAGAAACCCTGAATCTCACGCACCTGAATATCACATGCAGTGCAAATGTGGAAGTCCCTTTATTTAAGTTGTTTTGGCCTTTCAGTAACTCCATTCATAGTAACTCCATTCAAGGGTTCCTCACAAGTCACCTTTTAATGTGGAACTTTAAGCCTGATTGCTCCATTAAAGTCTGCTTGATATCCACGTTAAGTACCACCTCTTTTCTGATGGGCAGATTTTCTGAGGGCAAAATGGTTTTCATTACAGAGCAGTGGTGAATTTTCAAAAAAAATCCTGAATATATTAAATTCACTAAAGTTAGGGGTGGAACTAAGGACATCTATATTCGTGATAGCTTTGGACATTGCAATGCACCATTTAGATTATTCAAAGTAAAACTGGAAAATAGTTGGAAATAATTTCTAGAAACATTTTGCTTACATAAGAGATAATGCAATGAATCTTGTATATTTGCTCATGAATACGTTCTGAATATGTTTTAATCCCTAAACTGTGTAATAAGTAGGGAAAAGTAAGTCCATAGCACATCTACCTGTCTCTAATACCCAAAAATCCTTACTTTTTTTCCCCCAGTTTGCTGTCATACATTTCCTTAAAGTTATCTCTTCACAATATGTAGTTCTAATATGCTAAAAAATCTCTGCTCAATGTAAATTTAAAAAAAAAAAAATTGAAGAATCAAGCTTGTCAGTGAAAAGGAAGCCATCTCTTCCAAATGTAATGTTGCTTTACTGGTACAAATAATTTTCTACGTTAGCATTCCTCAAAAAACCCCAAATTGTTAGCAGATTCAAAATATAGCATTAATTACTATAACATCTTTCAAAAAATAGAGAGCCAATTTCAAACAGTAGTCTTTTGACCTTTCTCTGAAAAAAATAGGAAAACATCAATCATGATTTCATTGGAAACTTTACAAAATATTTCAAAAATGAAAGTTACATTTAATTATGTGCCATGAAATACATTTGTAGATAAATCATATGCAGCAAATGCTGTTTTCAGTGGAATAAACATAAGTCAAGATTTGTTTAATCACTTTAGGGTGTATTAATTATTATTCAGGTACTGGTAACCCTTCTCTGTCCTTCTTTGCCACACTACATACGCAAAAAATAGGTGGATTACTAGCAAATTACCTGACTTTCATATTCTGTGGAATACAAGAGTAATTCTCACTTTGAGGGGATATTGGCAGTCATTTTATCTGTGGGTCTCCATAAGCTAGAAAATGGATTCATCCTGTATTTCAGGCATCACCAAGAAAAAGCTGATAGATTTTAATGCAGTGAAGACAAGCCTCTTTAAAACTATCCCTTAGACAGACACCTGCTCAGCTGAACTCTCTAAAGCAATTGGTATAGCCCATAGCCCCAGAAGTCACAGGAAAAGGGTGATTGTTGGGGGTTTATGTATGTTAAATAACCAGTCAGGTCATTGCATGTAGTTCAGTTCCTAACTGTCTCTGGATATGCGACTTCTGTATCCATCTCTGAAATCCGATATGTAACACACTAACTCAGTTTAGGTAAAATCTTTTAACAATCTTGCAGATATTTAGCTTCGTATACACATCCATAAGCATGGTTTATTTTTAATGTTGTGCTGTGGAATACTCCATATCTACACGTATCTAATGGGCTGCTGACTTTTGACTGACTCTTGATTCTTTAGTATATTTTAATAGACATTAAATGAAGCACTTCCTAGCGCCATTTTTCTTCACAGAGATACTACTAGAATTTCATTGAGAGGATGGTGTTGCTTAGAATCTGGTGTTAGTAGCTGATACTAACCTAGTGTGTTTTCTGAAAGCTTAGAATAAAATAGAATATCTGGGAAGAATATTCCAAAATACCCAGGGATGGGTGTGCAATACAGAAATGCTGTAATCTCTCCTGTTAATCTCATGAAATAGAAGTGTTCCACCCAGCTAGGAATTGACTTGGTCTCACAGAAAGCAAAGTCTTGTCATTAAATTAATGAAGAACCAGACCAGGCTCTAAGTACTGAAAACATATGCCTATGTTCTCCTCATATGACCCAATTTTTTAATTTCGATTTCTATACTTGCACACCAAACAAAATCTTCTAACCTGTTTTGCTGAAGGAGCAAGGTGAAACAGTTATATTCAAGCAAAATTAAGCCAGAAGGATGCAGGCATAATGTCCACCTGGTCCATCATCTTGCCTGGGAAAAAATGTATTCTTTTACATATCCAGGAAAAGAATTCTTCCTCATATTTAACATTTCATGTAGGTCTTTTGCTATGGTTCTGTACATAGCAGCAGCTTTGTCCTACCCTATTAATTATAATGGAAGACAAGCATTGCACCCACTTTGAACATTCTGAGTGTTTCTGACCTCTTTAGTGTAAAACAAAGTAAAATCCACCTGACCGCTTCTGTGATTCATTCATCTCAGCTGATATCTTTGTTCTTCAGTTTTCCCTTGAAAAAGCTGAAAACTCATATTTCTTCAAAGACAGAGGTCTGTAAAACTAAACTCTTTATGGGAACAGTGAATTCAGCTTCTCCACGTAAAAATGCTACGTGTAAAAATGCAGCTAGTTTTCGTTAGGAAAAAAAAGCCCTGTTTTTTTTTACATTTTAATAGACTCGCATTGTATCTTATACATATCTGATTAAATGGTTCGTAACCCCTATGTAAATAGTTTTTGAAATTCACACAAGTGTGGAAAGCACAAGATCAAGTCTATATAAAAATGAAATAATGTCATTATTTTATGTAAATTTTTAAATTCTGTGAAACTAATAGTGTATTAGATTCTATTGCAATTTTCCATAGCAGCTTAGTGAACATAGCATTTTTTTTTGCAAGTATCATGACATATAATGTTGTCCACCAGTGCAAAACAATGTAAACAATGAACAAAACAAACATTAACTCAATTTTCATTTTTAATGTCTGATCCTTACAGAGATGTCAATGGTGAGACTGATTTATTTCACTGAGGCAGGAGCAAGATCTAAGTAGTCAGTAATGTGCCCTTCAGCTTCACTCAGTTCTGTTCAGTTAACACACTTTTCCATTGCTGTGAAAATTTTAAAGCATTTATTCTGTAAATGAATAGTCAGCTTTCATGCAAACAGTCCATTAGCATTAATCATATGATTCTCACGTACATTGACAAAAAAAGTGTTTGCTATATTTCTCTTGTCCATGACAAATGAGTAGTCAGTAAGAAACAAAAAATAACAATTTAAAAGGAATATTAGAACAACTGATATCTTGACATATTTCATCTCTCATCTGAAATATGAAAAGCCATATTCCAAGTATGGAGGATGATGTTTCTGTTGCTCAAAATATAAGTATTTGCCTACTTTATCACTGATCTTGTTACGTAAATTAGCATTTACATCTCCTGATATTCTTCTCTTTGGATTCTGAAGAATCCCAACTTACTGGAGTACAAATGTGCAACTACACAAAAATAATTAAATGAACTGAGTGATTTGCATTGACTAATATAAACAGATACTTCCTAAATATTACCTTAGAATTTTAAGGTATTAAAATCTTATAGCTTTCAAGACATGCACCTTCACTAGAGTTTGACTGAAAACTGCTATGCAGCCACTGGAAAAAACCTGCATTAGGGCTTCTGCCTAACAGGAAATTCTGCTGAACCTAAACCAAAGCCCAATGAATTCAGTATGAGTTTTGTTCTTTCAACTTTAATTTGCACTGAATCAAGCCCTTTGCACACAATCTCCCATTTCTTCAACATTAGAGGAGTGCTTATGACTGTCAAAGAATATTTTTCCTTTCAATATCAGTTCAAAATGAGATTTTGAAAACCATCCCAGGTCTCTGCAAAATGAAAATCAGACTCGGATTTGTGTGTTAAATAATAATCTTCAGAAGCTTGTTATTTTGCAGATGGAGATTTTAGCTGCCATGTTGTCCTTCTAAAAATAACATGCAGTTTTCCAGTGAGCATGCAGTCAACTAGCAATATCAGTGTGCGTTTTTATCACAAAGAATCATTTGAGAGATCCATCTTTAGAGGTTTCTATAATCAAATCAGGAAAATTCTTAGATTTATACATAAGGAAAAATATTTTTAAAATCTTTAAAAATAAGACACCTCTCAAAGTCCTTTAATGTTTCACAGTGGAAGAAAAAAGACAACAGATGAATGTGATAATGGATAGACTATCTAAGAATTAATCGACATTTTTTTAAAGTGATAATGCTGGCAAACTACAAGAATGGAATGTTAAGGTATTTATTGTAAGCCAAGAGGAAAAGATTTATATGCATCATCTCCAAGCCAATATATAATAAAATCCATTTTCAGGCTTGGCATAAAATACAATCAAAAGGCCATTTGTGACTCTGAGCCCATGTGTCCTTCTTATGTTATAAAGTACCCCCAAATTTCCAGCACCATTTTGGCCCTTTTCTTTAAAGGGCAGATACTATTTAGTTAGAAATGCACTTGTATGTTTTTTAGTCCTGATCCAACTCCTACTGTTGCCAGAGAAATATTTTCTGTTGAATTCAGAAGGAATTTTAAAAATGTTTAAAAAAATTAAGTAAAACTTAATATTCTATTCTTTATTAAGATAATTGCTGTTAACAGATATTCGAGACTGCCCCAGTGGCTTACCGGTAAGTTGATGGGACATGAGCAATATATTTCTTAAACCAGCTGTAAGGCAGAAAAGCTGAGGTAACTATTTGGATTCCCTGATGAAAAGCTGCAATTGTTTCATTTATAGGTAAATGTATTCTGGCTATTCCTAGAGTGACCTTGGCAGCCAACTGTGTTGCCCTTAGTGTCAGCAGAAAGAAGGCTGTTGGTGTCAGTGGGCTTTGGATCAGGCTTTAAAGACAGAGGAAGCTTGCTTAAGGAGGAAAACAGACATAAAAATAGTCCTGATTTCCCATGTTTTGTCACTTAGAGTTTAGAATACCAACAAGACATTTTAAACCCTGAAGAATAATTGTTGTAAGTCAATTATTTTGACCCTGTAAGTTTTTTTTACAATTGTATACAAGAATAAAGAAGAGCAAATCTCTCTGGCTTACAAAAAAAAAAAAAAAAGGCAAGTACTTTATTTATCAATAGATACTTTAGCTGCTTTTTACACCATTGCAATGACTAAACAAATAGCATAAAATAAACAAAGGAGAGTATAAAATCTTTTCACTCCAGCTGGTATCCCAAGACAACCTTTTAACTAAGTACAGAGTTAGATGTTTCAAGTATGGCACTTATATAAATAAGAGCAGAGAGAAGATGATATATTCACAGTTAAATGCAATGAACCCTCTTCCTTTGGTATGTGTGTCATCATAGGTGATTGTAGGTAAATGCATAACTTGGCTGGCATGAACCAACTCCATCTTATTTATGCACCTACTAGGGAATCAATCAAAAGGTACTGATATATTCTGCAGATCACAACTAATGCAAGATGATTAAGGTCTCTGGTGTGTGTGTGTGTGTGTGTGGACAGGCAAACAAAAAATGGCAAAATTATATTCAGCATTTATTTTTAGCATGACTAATTGATGCACAAACCATGATAGAAAACAGCTAGTAATACACACCAGGACTAAAATCGGTGATTTACAAAATCACAAACAAAATAAGACATCTGTGAGATACGTGAACGCAGATATCCTGACTGAGCTGTGGTTAGGTTCCTTACAGTGTGCTTACCCTCCTTTTAAAACATGCTTATCCCTGCACATTGCAACAGTGTCCCCCACCCCACCCCATATAGAGTGTCCTTGCAAATTTTTGATATGAACATTCTACACATTTACAACAATTAGTCAGACAGTTCAAACTGTAAACATCCTAATGATGACCAAAAAGCTGCTTCACTGACAGATAAAACTGAATCATTAGAAAGAAAAGAATAATAGTAGCTGTGCTGTAAGGCTAGGTCAAGCATGGTTTTATAGCTGTTTTTTCAGTCTTTTATATAGTGCTGCATTTTGCAGCTAGTTCAGTAAGTGCAGATCCAATACCTTAATGGCTTTCTTGGTGGTTTGATAAAATGCTTGCCTAAGCAATGTACCTTTCTCTAATGGTATCTGGGTCTGTTCCACCTGGCACAGTGTTTCAGTTCTGTCACAGCCTCACACATAAGCTGAGTCACTTGACTGAGTCCTGCCGAAGTTAGGCATGCTCATTCTTGGCAGGTCCTTATTTCTGATTTCGTATATGGATTTCCTTTTTGCCTGTACTCCTCTCACTGCCATTTTGATCTTTCTCCAGCCCAAGTGGTTCAGTTCTGCCAAATTAAGCACCACACAAATCCCACTGACAGCAAACATGAATACCAGGAATACAGTCTTCTCAGTGGGTCTAGAGACATAGCACTCTACTTCTTTAATGCAAGGGTATCTGTCACATTCGTACATGGAAGGGACATTGAATCCATACAGAAAATACTGTCCCACTAAGAATCCAATCTCTAGGGCATTTCGAAAGACCACTTGGATGATATAAAATCGAGAAATGCCTTCTTGTCTCCTCATCTTTGATTTTGTAGTTCTGATAGCAGGATTGGGGATTTCCTTCACTTCTAAGCAGTCTGGTTCTGCCTCTTTGGTGGAGTTCTCAGTGTTTTGTAGCACCCCATTGACAATCGTGTTCTTGATTTTCTTACTGTCCTCACGCTTCATTGAATCCTGGTCCCTTTCCAAGGTAAGGAAGACAGTGGAATACCTCCGTTCCCTTTGTTTAGCAGACTGGTGAACGGAGTACGTTATGAAGCACAGGCTGGGAGTGCACACCATGATGATCTGGAACACCCAGTACCTTATGTGAGAAATGGGGAAAGCCTGGTCATAACAAGCCTGGTTGCAGCCTGGCTGCAGCGTGTTACAGACAAACATCGTTTGCTCGTCATCGTACACCGTCTCCCCTACAATGGCCACAATGAGAATTCTGAAGATCACCACCACGGTCAGCAGGATCCTGCAACAGAGAAGCCCGTCAGTGCGCGCCGCCGCCGCGCGGCCGGGAGCTGTCCAGTGCTGACCGGGCCCCCGCGCCGCGGCACCACGGACCGGCACCGGCACCGGCCCCGACACAAGCACCGGTCCCGGTCCCGGCCCCGGCACCACGAACCAGCCCTGGCACCTCGAATCGGCCCCGCTACAGCTCGGAGGGGGCTCAGGCTGCTCGGCATCGCCTCGGCACGGCCGTGTGCCACATACGGCGGGCGGCGGTCAGCGCTGGCCCCCGCCCGGCCCCTTCGGCGGAAAGGCGATCACACGGGCCCTAGGGCCCCCGAGAGCACGGCCGGGAGCGGGGCGGGGCTGCGCTGGCAGCGGGACCCCGACGGCAGTGGGGTCTCCCCGACGACCGTCCGGTGCCCCGTGGCTCCTCGGGGACAAGGACGGCAGCGTTTGCGGTGCCCCCGCGCCTCGGCGCCCCGTGCCGCATACCAGCGTCCCCAGCACACACACTCACAGACGCACACACACACACCACACACACACACCACACACACACACACCACACACACACACAACACACACACACGCGAGCTCCAGGCACACCCCGAAAGAGCCCGGCCGAAGGGCACAGCGCAGCCGGGACCCACGGTGCGCCTCCGACCCCCCGGCCGGTCCGCTCGGACTAGGAGGGGATCCCCCCCGAGCTCCCGGTAGCTCTCCCGCGACCCTTACCTCCCTATCATAGTAGAATGCTGCTGCACAGCAGCTTCCAGTAGCCTCTCTAGAATAGTCCATTCCCCCATCGCTGTTCATCCGGAGACAAAGACTTTGGCAAGCNAAACACTTCTCTACAAACCTCAAACAATCCCAGTAGATTTTGTTTCTTTTTTTCTTTCTTCTCCTTTTTTTCCCCCCTCCTTTTTTTTTTTTTTTTTCAGGGGGGAGGGGAAACAAACAGAAGAGCAGCCCGTCTCTACGGCCCGCAGTCCGGTGGCGGGAGGGCGGCTGCGGGCGACAGCCCTGCCGAGGGTTCCCGGCTCGGCTCGGCTCGGCTCGGCTCGGCTC
>VZTD01000986.1:659867-685470 GCA_013397725.1 Rhagologus leucostigma | reverse complement strand
TCGGCTCGTGGCGCGGCGCGGAGGGCGGACTGGCAGCGTGGAGGGAGGAAGGTTGGCTTTACTGTCTTGCTGCCTCTAATCTGCCTTTAAGTAGTCTCCGCTTGCGTCACTGACAGGTTGGTGGAGAGCAGCCAAAAGCAGCGCTCGGATTTTCTCATTTTTATTATGCCGGGGAATACAAACAAATAAATGCAATAAAAATAAATGAAATAAATAAACGGATGAGGAGGAGGGAGGGCGGAGGAAGAGCTGCCCCGGCAGGCACGAGGCTCATTGTGCAACCGAGTGCCTCCTTGCCGGAGCGCCCCGGCCGGGTACCCGCTGCCCTGCCGCCTCCGCCCGCCGGCACACCCCGCGCTCCGCCCGGGAGCGCAGCCCCACCAGCACCGGGAGCCTGGCCGGGGGTCCCCAGGGGATGCTGGGCTTTGCCTCTCTCCTAGAGATCAAAGCAGCGGTGTCATACAGGAGTGACCTTACTTGTTAGAACTGCTAACTCTTGGAACATATTTGACTTACGACTGCATCTTTATTCTCCGCTGATTACAGTTATAAGAATCACTGCAAAGAAATGAAGCCCATTTCAGAGAATTCTGAGACTAAGATTGTATTTATGCTAGAAAAGACACGAAATCTTCACACAAAGCATCTCTAAACAGTACAAGAAAAAAGTGTCTTGAATAAATCCCTGCATTGTCATCAGTCTACATATTTTATTCTCATAAACAACGGTGTTAAAAATAGGTTTTTTTCATTTTACAGATACCCTTACAGACTGTACCTGAGACATCACCAAACATTTCCACACAAAACATTGGTACCAATTGACTTCTCCAGTGAAACAGTGTAAAATTTATTCTTGTATTCTGTATATTTACAAAATAACCAGGTAAACCTTTCACATCTACTCAACTAATCTCATTAAAGAACAACATAAGAAAAATTCTTGTCAGTCTTATCGTAATATTCCTACAATCAAACTCAGTAAAATCAAATTCTTTCTAAAGCAGAACTTCACAGGTCATAGTAAACAGTGTAGTCCTTTTTCTTTTCTTTGCAGCTCTCTCATGAACCAATTCCATTTCATATTAAAGATGTTAAGTGTTTTCTGAATAAATGGGACCATGCTTCATCTGTGCTAGAAGGCATCTGTATGCTCTAGACACCCCAAGGTCTGTTGTCTTTTCATTTGGACTATGCAGATGGTCTCTGCTTCACATGATACTGGGTCAGTTGACTGATTGAATTAGGAAAGTATCAAACAAGAGAGGATCAGTGAATACCTCTGCACAGAAGTTGGTAGATTTTTATTCTCTCTCAGTCAAGAGTCTTTGGCTTTTTGTATATAGGTTCTAAAAATTGCTGCTGCAACAACACCAAAGCTAAAAAGAAGAAGTTGGAGTTTGGTTTGTTTTGTTTTAAGAGGGCTGTGGTATCTATCCAGCTACCCTGACAACTGTGTGTCTCATATAGACTGAAATTATCTGTTTGGAGATGGATCTGAAAAAGAGAGAAATCAAAGCAGTAAGGGAAGCAGTAATGCACGTGCAGAAGGAGAGAGGGCAGGGAATATGCTAAGAAGCTAATGATGATAATCCTATTTAGACCACCAAACAGAGGGAAAACCCATGATTGAAGTTACTGAAGAGAGGAGAGAAGATTTTGGTTCATAGACAAATAACAGAATTTCTACAAAGGAAAACTGTTCCCTGGTACTGGGATAGAAAACTCATTTATCTAAGCTTTTAGGACCCTTAAATGAAAAGGAATTACATTCTGATCATATCAAACACTGGTCTATAAATTAACAGTTAGTGAGTGTTTGCTGTGTTCCTGACAGCCCAGTCACAAAGACAAGGAGGTGAAATATCATAAATGAAAGCAGCAAACATATAAACATTGATATTAAATTGTTTTTAATTTAATTATGGTTTAAAGTTAAATTCTTTCAGACTTTTTTTTTACAGGAGTTGCATCTCATTCTGGAATACCTCACCACTCCTTTCTAAGCATACGCCACCCCACAACCATATTCAGATGCAGGATACTTGGCCTTCCTCTTGAGAATGTTTACAGAACTTCAGACCTTCATGAGTTTAGAAAAAAAAAATTCAGTCATAGTCTCTTTCACAAGGCCAACACTCATTTTAAGTGGCTAGAAAATTGAAAAGAAGTTGCTATATCTCAAATTCACATGTATGATTTCTGAAGCTATGAATTTCTATCCTTAATCTGAGGCCTGACTTGCTGTCAAAATAGAAGTAATAAGAATCAACATGATGTTCTCTGAATGTTAACACAACAGTGAAAGGTGTATGAAGAATGCAATTAACTGCATTTCCATTATCCATTACGTGAATAACAGCAACCTGTGAATTTATCTGACAAATTGTCTAAATCACAAAGTACTCAGACTATGTATAGTCATGACTGTGAGTTGTAGATGTAAGAAGATTTTCAGCTTCTGAAGGTTCATCTCAGTTTTTGCACCATTCCCCTGAATGCTTCAGCCTATGGTAAAGCCAGGATTTGCAGAGCAGCAGGCTGCCAAAGATGCTGTGGATGTATATTGCACAGTGCATATATTCACATTAGAAAACCATGCCTACATTTCATTCACAAGCATTCAGGACTGTCAAAGCTTTATATCTCCTGGCTTACAAAGAACCATTTCCTAATGAAGCAGCAATAATAGTTTGCAACAGAGCCAAGCTTGTCTTGTTCAGTATTTTTATCAGTTGCATAGAAAGGAAACAAAATCATCTTGTTATTCCACACATAGGCTTTTGGGTGGTAGGGTGTATTTTTGTTCCTCTTGCTTTGCATTCAAAGAGAATGAGTATTCCTGTTCAGTTCAAATTCAGTATAAACTCTGTCCTTCCTAACAGGATCTCAAACAAGTTTTGCAAAAAGAAAATTCAGTCTGCGTGTGCTCGAAAATCCCAGCGGTGCGATATTAATTTCTGATGAAATAATACAGACTAAGTTGATCTTGGATTAGGTCTGAAGAAGGAGACCGTATGTGTCCTCAGTTTGAAGCCAAACTGAGGTTAATCTGTCTGTAAGAAGCTGTAGGCCAGATTCTCTCTAAGAAATCCAGACCTTTTGTCCCGATCTGGTTTTTTAAGGGGTCCAGAGAGCTATCAAATCTTGCAGGATGCACATTCCTCAAGAATGGAGCAGAACAGACTGAGAGCAGAAAGGACACATTCGGCTTGTCTGTCAGACCCCCTGCAACGTGGACGTGGATGACACGACCAGGGCAGGATGAGGTAGCCACATGGCCAGTGCTGTCATACAGTGTGCTAAACAGCTAAACAGTTATTCCCCTCCTTCACCGCTTCCTCTGCTGAGGTTTACTAATGGAAAAACACCATACAGGTCTGACATGAGCCCTCCACACTTACTGCCTCCTTTTAAAGTTATACGTTCATCCTAAATTTATTCCAATATTTTGTCTTAATATAAATCAAATCAATTATTAGTACTACCCCAACAATCTTCTTCAATGCAATTTTTTGCAGCTGTTTGCAGTGGATCCATCATTACAGCAAACGAATATATGTCATGTTTATATTCTAAAATTGCATGGCAAATTACTATTTCATTGTTTTATTGTAAACTATTTCCACCAACTGTAGCAAACTGAACGCAAAGAAAGAGCTTTAAATTAAATAAATATAGGCTATTAATAAAGAAAATAATGGGATTTTCTTTCAGAAGTTTTTGTGAAAAAAATCACGTTGCCCTATATCTGTATAATATATAATGTGACTGCATTTTCTAACTAGTGTCAGAAAATAGAGATTTTTCAGCACTGCTTTCATAAAGCATTAGAACATTGTTTGGAAGACTGATATGATAAATGTTTCATTTCTGACAGTGTTTGGTGTAGTCCATGAAATCTAAGTCATTAGCTACTAAACTGAAAATGCCTTTTTAAGACCTCTCATAGCCATCTGCTATGCTCTGTTTTCATTTGGTGCCATGTGTGTATTAATGAAATGATTGCATCAGATTAAATCTTTTATTCATAAAATCATCTAGGTCATCTGCTTCTACCTACATTTTCTCTCTCATTAAAATGAGCGTTTGTGTGTACATTCCCTCCCCACTGTATGAGTACAATTCTAGCTGCAGTTAGCTGCTGTATGTAGATCTTAATAAGAAATCCCTCTCTGTGTCTTTTTCTCAAATGAAATTCCCTCAAAAGACAACTCTAGTATATCACAGCAGAGAAAGTGTATTTTTTCTGCAGTTTTAAAAGTAATGACTTCCCAAAAGGTACAAGATTTGGATGTACTAATGACCTCAGTCCTTCACAAGAGAAAGCAACATTTCAAGAATACTCATTTTCCTGCCAAGAAATGGATAGCACACTCTTCCCATCCAGTCATCAGTGTTTGTGTCAAAGCTGTCAATAACAGAGGGGGCACTTGTGGGGTCCTTGCTGTGAGCATAGAATAGATGGCATTTTTATGCTTCATGCTTGACAGTAGCAGTGTCAAGTGCACAGAATTCAGGGCTTCCTGTACTGCACAAACAGACAAAACACTCAGTTAACCTAATAATCAAATCAAGACTCTATTATGCATCAGAGGTCCACATCTACAAATGAAGACTGCTATAAATGGAAAGCTATTCAGGAAAACAATGTATGTAATCAGTAAAGAAGGAATAAATCTATGAATAGTCATGAACTTTGAAAGTGAGGGTTCATAAGTCATGTTGAAGTTCCATAACTATTCGTGCAAAGGGTGGGGGGCTACCATAAGAATAATTCACAAAGCTGGCAGGTACTAAATAAATATACCACAGTCTTCTGAACTAAGGGAATTTAAAATACCAAAATGTAACTGCTTTAACTAGAAAACAAATTTTAAGTATCATACTTTCCTAGTTACAGAATATTTTATTTCCTGACAGAAAAAAATCACCCACATTTTACGGGGCTCTTGCAAGCTGTCCTCAGGGACCTTTCTATGCACAAATTAACAGATCAAATCAATTTCTTAGGAAATAATTTGGACCTATATACTGAATTAAAATTGCATTTACTTCTGGCATGTTTACAGCTAATGCAGCAGCACTTGAACTTCTTGCAAACTCAGATTTATTTGCAGACAGGCTGCAGCCAGGGGAAGGGAAATATCACTGAAACAAATACTTGTGAATTGACAGGCTCTGCGAAGAAATACAAAAGAAGTAAAATATTCTAGTGACCAGATCATCTGCCGCCAGTCTACTGAGTTTTCCTTCTGACTCTCACCAATCTCAAAAAAGCACTCACATTGTGCTAAAGCATCCAAACATCCATTAATGCAATTTCATGGATTATGATGCCTTAAGTGTAAATATGTGAGCCAATCTTATGCGGGCTTCCATTTCAGTGTTCTTTAAGTTTTCATAGACACTAATGAAAGAGCTTTTCAAAAATAACTTGGACAGAAGAGAGTATGAAGGATTCCACTATAAACAGATTTAGTACACATTTTAAGGATGCAAAAAATATCTACATACTAATCTAATAATTAATTCAATATGGGAGTGAAAATATTTCACTGTTGAACAAATTATTTTATTCCTAGAGTCTATTCTTTCAAAGATATGTATTTCAAATTACATATTATGTAGCCCAATATAACTGATTAGGGCACTATGTTAAAATACCAGACAATTATACAGCCAGTATGCCAGAGCCAATGCAGAATATGGTGAGACGCAGTTTGACAAACCCTATTTTTCTCTTTTCCATCAAAAGGAGTTACAAATTTTCATCAGAAGAAGCATAATTAAATTTAACTGTAATAATACCTTTAAAAATTTATATTGTATCATAATATTTCCATCATGTGATAGTAAATTTTCGCTGTGCTAATGGCAATTCCCACTGGCTTTAGATGAGCCAGAATTCAAAAACCTTGAAGATATTATTTACACCAGAACATTTTAAAATTTCCTGTGGCAGAATATGAATTATGTGAAAGTTAGTGAATGCTTCAGAATACCCACAACAACAAAAAAATAAGGTTCAGTAATAAGAAGAGAGTCCTCTATAATGGAACTCCTGATGGAATTTTGATGCTTCTCCTATTCCATACAAAAAAAGAAAATAAACTATGACAAATCATGCTTCAGTATTTCAGTATGAATGCATTACATCAAGCACTTTTTTCAGACCTACTGCTTATCTCTGCCCTGTCTACGTTTGTTTTCAACCAAATGCTGAATCTCTGTACTCCCAGCTGCTTTCAGTTCAGTGACGTGATTTACTGCAGAGTTGTTTTCCTTTGTTTTGATTGTTACACCACCATATGTCTTCAGTATTCGTGGTGCCCCTCACTCTTGTTCTCTCCCTCCCCATCTCACCAGTCACAGAAGGGAATTCACATTACATTAGAGCTTCTTTTCAGAAGCCAGGCTGAAACAAACCCTTGAAATAACTAGGGCATCCAAGTGATTGACTTGAAAGTAAACTATGTCAGTGAACAGGATTGAAAAAGCAGGAGCTCAGTAAGAAATGCAGAGGCTTTTTAATCCTTCTGTTATTCAAAGATTCTGCAGTTGTAATAAAAATTTGTGAAATATATTTTATATTAATTCTATTACAGATATATAAGGTATAAATGCATACACCCATATTCATGGGTGCACAGATGTTTTTATTAATGCATGTGTGTCCTGGCTGGGGAGTCCTATGTGGTGAGAGAGAAGCTATTGAGGGACAAGGTGGATCAAGTCAGGTTTCAGAGCTGAAAGCCATTTAGCTGGATTTGGACATCACTGAACAAGAGAAATGGCCGGCCCTCTACCTCTACTCTGATGGGCATGGATGGTAGCAAATGTTCTGTGGGGGTGGCTGGACCAATTGGCAGCACAGAGGGAAACCTTCTGGGCTACTGAATTGTGGCAAGACATCACCGCCTGGGTAGAGAAGTTTGCTGTAAAAGTACATCATGAGATGCACATGTGCCCAAGAGTTGGGCTACCGAAGACCACCACAACAGACAGGTGGATTGGGCTGCCAAGATTAAAGTGTCTCAGGTGGGTCTGGACTTGACAACATAAGGGTGAATTCTTTCTGGCTTGGTGGGCCCATGACATCTCAGGTCATCAGGGAAGAGATGCAACATCCAGATGGGCTTGTGACTGAGGGGTGAACTTAACCATGGAAAGTATCTCACAAGTTATCCATAACTGTGAAACATGCACTGCAGTCAATCAGGCCAAGTGGGTAAAGCCCTGTGGTGTGAGGGAGAATGGTCAAAATAAGCATGGGGAAGCCTGGCAGATTGATTACTTCACCCTTCCTCAAACCCGCCAAGGCAAGTACTGTGTGCTGACCATGGTGGAAGCAACCACAGAATGGTTCGAGACCTGTCCTGTGCCTCATGCTACTGCCTGAAACATCATCCTGGGCCTTGAAAAGCAAGTCCTGTGGAGGCATGGTACCCTAGAGAGAACAGAGCTGGACAATGGGACTCATTTTCAAGATAAGCTCATACATACCTGTGCCAGAGAATATGGTATTGATTGGGCGTGTAATATTCTCTACCATGCACCAGCCTCCGGGAAAATTGAATGGTACACCGGACGGTTAAAAACCACACTGAAAGTAGTGGGTGGTGGGACCTTCAAACACTGAGATTTATATTTTAGTGAAGGCCACCTGGTTAATTAAACTTAGAGGCTCCACCATTCGTGCTGGCCCTGCTCAGTCAGAACCTGCTTACCACAGAAGGGGATAAAGTCCCCCATAGTGCATATGAGGAATGTGTTTGGGAAGACAGTTTGGATTAAGCAAAGGCAAACCCATCCATAGGAATTCTCTAGGAATCCTGTCCTATAAGATTACTGAAGTGAGTTAAAAAGATTCTGTGGGGAAAATACATTTAAATTCCACAAGATTTAAGACTTTGTCCCAAGTAAGATACCAGGTAAAATCTATTGAATTTTGGCTTTCAGTGACATTAGTACATATGGATCAAGAATATATAGTCATGGGTTTGAGAAAATAAATGTGGAATTTGTGAAATATTTTTAAAAAAATATTTTCAAATTTCAAAATATTTTAAATATTCAGTAGTATCAGTTTTTTTAGTCTAGAATCTTTAATCTAGTATATAGAGCTATGCACTTTTACTGGAAATTACCAATTTATAGAGCCAGAACAGTTTCCCAGACCCATCCCAATAGTGCACATCTGAAATTTCACAGGTGATGATTTAAACTGGCATTTTTGTGAGTTCCACAACTGTTACTAACAAACAGCATCTGCTCAGTGCTGTGCAACATGCTTTGTTTTCATAACACCATTTGTTAATCTTTCCTAAAGAAAAAGATTTCCGGGATGAGTATTTCATTAAATTTTTGTAATATTTCCATTTCAAAATGGAGCAAAATCAAATTCAGAATATTGATTTCTTTTATCCCACAATAAATTGAATGGTTACCCATAGATTTTGCAAAAATTTTCATGTTCTGAAATATTCAATTCATAACTATATTTTTCAGAATCTATTAGACATGGCGTACTTTCAACTATAATGCAGGAATCTATGACACAACAAGAGAAAAAGATAAATTCAATCATTCGTAAACATTGTAGGACAGCTACAAATGTGTGTAATTTATTTCTGTGTTTTTAAGAAAAAGACAAATCAACATTATGTGTAATGCTGCTATAGTATTGGAAGTTACAGTTTATTTTTCTAGATGACAGTGAAACCCACTTGATTTCTTGCATAAATTAGAGTTGCTCAAGGGCTGCACTGATTTATGTACATCCTGTGCAAATCTGTCCTCATCTGAATCAGGTATTCACTTGGCATTTTAGATTTATAAATTCTGCTCTGCAGTGTTTGCAACCCCTTTCACACTTTCCTGTAAGAACGTGAGGATTGTTTTCCTCTGATAAATTTAACCAAACTATCATTGATTTATAGGGAAAAAAAAAAAGGAAAAGAAAATTTGTCGTGGTACCTTGCTCCATGATTTCATTAACCTAAAGCTATGTCTGTTCTACAAGTGGGAAACAGCAAGGAGAGATATATTTTCCATTACTCTATCCACATCTTTACAACTTTTCCAGGAGCTGGGGCCGGGGTGGGCAGGCTGGCTCACTCTACCAGCAGCACCAAGCATCTGTTTTGAGTCATCCCTGGATATGTTTCCCGCTTGTGCTTGCCCAGCTCTACACCTTGCTGAGGGTCAGGGGAAGCTGAAGGGCTACATTACACACCTCTTGTGTGGCTAAACACCTAAACCAGGGCTTGAACTACAGAGTCTTTAAAATATTTGTCAGTTGAACTTCAAAGGCTGCAACAGAGTGTGAACATCATATTTATATTTACATGCAGGTAGGTAAATATTTTATATAGTAAATTTTTTTTACCAACCATTGATTTTTACCAGTTACTAAGATGTATTGCCAATATTACATCAGGTTTTATCTATGTTTTCTGGGTTTTTTTCAGGTTTTGAAGCATCTCTTACATCTGTATGTATCTGTATGTCTGTACCTGCCAGAACATAATAAAAGAAATAAAAGAATTATATTTTCTTCAATGACCCTTTACAGAATATCTCCATTTCACACACAAATTCTGCATGACAGAGTCACTCAGACAGTACTCAAGCCCATAAGGAAGTCATACCTCCTAACATGGGACAGTAACTCTCCCTTTCCCCATCCTGATTTACTGCACAGAGGCACGATGAAACACATTCTTCCCGGTGGAAACTTCTAAAAATGAATCTGTGAAGGACTTGTTGCATCCCAGAGGTTTCCCTTTGCCTAAAAAGAAAAGAGGGGTGTCTTGGGGTGACTCTATCATGTGTATCCCCTATCATGCTCTATGCCCAAAAAGTAATATTGTGCCAGTTCTGTGCCTTTAAACTGAGCTTGAGGAAAAAAAAAAACAGACAAACTTTCCAAAGCAGCTTCTCAAGGACACAGAGATTACACTCCTCAGTGTTGCCTGACTGTGGATGGCACGGATGGAGCACCCTGCTTGCTTTTTCTTCAGCCAGCTGGTTTTTTTTCCATCTTGGCGTGAGACGGAGAGCTGAATTTTGTTTCCCGGGACTTTGGTTTTTTTCCCTTCTTCTCTTCTGAACTGTTTCAACATCAGAACACATCAGGAGAATTTTCTCCCCGAGGCCCGGGGGTGGGCCCACGCCCTCACCGACCAGCTCCGAGGAGGAGAGAGACCACACCTACAGAAGGACTCTGAAATCTTCCCAGGTTTCTCTCTATAGCGAGGCTTTTAATTCATTATTTAGCATCATTATCCTTTTCCTGTGTGTTTGTTAAAATAAATAGTTTTTATCTCTTTCACTTTCCTTCGAGGAAAAATTTCCTTTTTTCCCGAACCCTGTGGGGGGGAAGGGTGGTTGCAACCTGGTTTTCTCTCAGGGGCTATATTACTAGATTTTGGCCAAACCGGCACAAGGGGTTACAGTGAATCAAAAAGCCAGAAGGACTAGAAGGCTCCTAAGCTTTAGATTTAATTAAGATTTTTGCATGCTTAAAATAGATGAAAATTACACACAGAGAATTTCCAGATGGGAGTTTCAAGACATCATGGTGAGATGTAGCTCCCCAGTGTTTTCTCAAAATGGACCCTCTCCTGATCCTAAAAAGTATAAATCAGTTGATTTCCAGCCCTGGTTTCACGGTATAAGTGTATCCATCCTAAAGTTTCAGTGGACAAAAATCAGGCAAGAGGATTCAAGTATTTTCTGATAAGTACTTAAAGGCTTCATCTGCTTAAAACGTATTTCAATCACTAATATATCAAAAAAGTATGGATAAATTATTGATCTGATTTTTTCATTAGTGTTTTTTGATACATTTCATCATTTTATCTATTTCCTTGGCGTGAAGGATCAGCCTTGGGACAGAAACTGTATCACAAGGGGGAAAGGCTCACAGGAATGCTAGTGCAAAGGAGAAGAGAAAAAGAAAAGACAGCCAATCCCACAGGGCTTTAATAAATATTTGTGAAGCATATTTAGTTTAATTACACCAACAAGTTACCAAAGTCCAAAGTCATGCCACCTGAAATGTCAGTGCGAACTGTTCCTCGGGCTTGAAGGCACAATGCACAGCAAAAATAAATGTGTGAAATCCAAATATGACTGCCACAAAAACAAACAAGGCATGAGAGAAAACCTGAGCTCAAAGATAGATCAATTAATTCAAAGAACACCAACTAGACAGGTGGGTGAGTCATATACACAGTGTAGGCAGAGCTCCTGTTGAATGGAAAATACAACTTAACACAGCATGTTTCACTCTGAAACACAATGAAGATAAACTAAATTGGATGGTGAGCCTCCTGTCTGCACCATGATCAGAGAAACATCCTCAAACAGGGAGCAGGGTCTGAGTTTCCCCTTTTGAAAAGTCGCTCTTCTTATGATCAGCTCTTCTCAATAATGTGATTTTCTTCAGTTTTTAAGGAGATTGGTGGGAGGGGAATATAATGTAAAGACATTGATTTTGACATTATAAAGAAGACGCTATGCTTTCTTTTCACAGGGAGGGTTGGTCAGACAAATGTATCAAGTGCATATATCAAAAGAATTGAATTAAAGATATGCATGCACTGGAGCTTTACAGTACGGGAAATAAAAAAACCCTGTTTAGGAAAATAGCCATACACTCACCTACTTTAGACAACCCTACTAGTATCATCAGCTTCAAAGCAAGAGCAGTGTTTAGATTCATCTGACCCGAGATTTTGGCCCTTTTGTCTTTTTTTTTTAATGGACTTCAGAACATAGTGTAGCCTTTTTGTTCTGCATTCAAGTTGTATCTGAAGTTCTAGTCCTCAAAAAAAATACTTACTGAAGCAAAATACATTCCACTCTTAAAGACATTTTTTAAAAGATCAACTTACCTACATTTTCTGTACATTTTAAATTATTTTAGAAATTACTGACATTGGATACAGTACCTTCTTGCCCTAGCCTACTTCTCTCTGTTGCTTTCACCAGGCAAACTGTGTTTGTGGAAAGACCACGGAATTTGGAAGAGAATAGCAAATGAATGTGAAGAGTTCATGTCATGAACTAACAGCAGGAGTGGCTTGTGACACAGAGGTCTTGTTGATAGCCCAGGAATTTCATTATATACTCTTCAGTGCCATCTGCTGTAACCAGATGCATTCAAAAACTTAAAGAGATAATCAAATAGCCAGTCTCAATAGCTGCATGGCAAGGAAATTATCTAAGTCTAGGCTTAAGTCTGTCCTACAAGGGTAGAATCCCATTAAGGAATCAAACACACATCATTGCCAAAGATGAAGAATTTGGTCACAACTATAGACACATTCTTTCAGCTTTTTGCCTCACTTTCTTTAGCTGTAGCAAAATACCCATTACACAGTTTACACCTGTGAGGATTGTTGCTTTAACACCACAGCACCTCCTCCAGCCGAGAAAGGAGAGCTGCACCTGCTGGTATGACTTGAGAGCAGCTGTCCATTTCACGTTCGGCCTGTGAACCTGGGAAAGAGAAGTCAAGAAACAATATCTTCCAAGGTACAGATTGGATTTGGGTGCCTAGACTTCATAAACCTAAACTCATAAGACAATGGCAAAGCCTTTGTCTCTTCTACCACCAGCCATTAAATCTGCTTTGTTAGGTGAAGAAAATATAGCTCCATTAAGCACTACATTATCTTAATGACTTTTCTGCAGTTATTGCAAAGAAAACAGTGATGACTTTTGTGTGTTTCTTAGAGCAAGTGTAGAGTGTGATTGATTATATCAATTCTGTCCTTCAGGATTTAGACAGAGCTCTAGAGCTCAGAGTCCTCCAGAACAACTTTCTGCAGAAAAGTTCTTTTTTTCCAGCAGGAATTCCACAGTTGTTCATCAAAAGTATACACGACATATTTTCCAATAGAACATCTCATAAAATTCACGTTCTGTCGTGTACATTTTGTCTGTGTGAATGATATGCCATAACATCATCAGATCATAAAGGTTGAAAAAGACCTCCAAGGTCATCAAATCCAACCTTTGCCCAAATACCACCACTAAACTATAACACGAAGCGCTACTGCATGATCTGTTTTTTGTTAGCTTTAGGACACTTAAACTTTGATAGGGACTCCATTGCTCTGGCGGCTACAGACAGGCACACTGAAAAATTTCCTATACAAAAAACTTTTTAGTCTAAATAGTCAAGATAAAGGAAAAAGAAAGTGTAACAAGCATTTTTTTGCTTTTTCGTACTGAGAAATTCCAGCCAGTAGCACCTGCAACGCACTTCCAGAATGGAGGGTGCTGTAGGTTTAGCAAAGAACCACCAGCAGTTTGTTGGGTCTTGGATAGCAGTATTTATCTGTTCTGTGGTATTTGTGGCATTCTCTATACTTAGATTGGCAAATGCCACAAATTCCATGATAAATTTAAACACTGTGAGTGATAAATGTCAAGCTTTTAATAGCACCCACTGTCCCTCTGTCACCACATGACCCTATTAGGAGATTGCACAATCACTATCTCTGTATAATTTCGTATACAAGAAATAGCCTTACAGTTTTTTCAATGGCAATCTATTCACTTTGTATAAGCAATGGAACTCTTTGTATATCTCTTGCAGAAAGAAGAGCCTGCAGGATACTTACTACTCCTGATGATTTCACGTGCTTTGTATTTACAAAAATGAGGTCAAAATGTAGTTTCCTATTTTTGTTAAGTGCCAGTACGATGGATAGAATTCATGATCTTAGTTGAAATGAAATGGCAGAAAAAGTTTGATGACAAAAGATGACAATATGTTTCATCAGAAGGAAAAGTCTGCAAAACTATTGCTGCAGCCATTAAAATACAGAATATGACACCAGACATTGCATACATATTCTCTCATTTTTACACTTTCAGCAGTATTCAGGTTACATCTGAGAATCCTATCTCTGTGGCACTTTCTGACTGTAGGTTGTAAGAAGGAAAGAATATTTCACATTGTCACTAAAAACACGTAAGTTCTGATCTTAAAATCCTGGTGTTCTGAGGTTTTCCTCTGAGCACAAAACTAAATCAGAAATTAACTTGTGTCTTAAGAACAAGGCTACAAAATATTCACAGTTTTGTCTCACTAAAATATCTCTGTGATTTTCTGACCAGAAATATTTTCCTTTCCAACTTTAACTATGCTAATTCCTCCAGCGAGGAGTACTCATTTGCTGTGTGGTACAGATGTAGTCTCTAAAACTAGTTACCAAGTTAGGGATCCTCTTCCATTACAAAGTTAAAGAGAAGGCTTAGAGAAAAATATTTGTATGCATATACATGCACAAATATGTATCAATATACTTCTGTGTGCATGTGTTTGTGTGTATATATGTATATATGTGTACATATATATTTGTATGTATGTTATTACAGCAAAGAGTTTGGAGAATCCAGAAACAAAGGTAAGAAAGAAAATATCACCATCAATAGCATAATAACTCATTTTCCTATGTACAGTGAAGATATCAATTCCATGGAAGTATCTTTCAAATTCCCTCCAATTTAACTGCCAAAATGTATGGGCAAAAGATCAAAAGCTGCTGCATTACTGCAGTTTGTCTGGTTGCCACACAGAGCTGAGCTGCACAAGAGAGTTCGGATTCAATTAAAAATAAATCTGAAATTATTTCCACACCAGTATGACTAGTAAGGCCTAAGATCATTTTTGTGAATCATTGCATCACATATTAAAGGTTCTGGTTTTTACAATATGGTGTATTACAAGTTAAAGGTATATCTGGGCATTTTGTAGTATCTGACAACAGATTGTGACATTTATTAAGCCATACATTAAACAGCTACTACATACTCATCCCTGCAAATACATTTTGCTTTTTAAATGTGGTTCAAAAAATCATTAAGCATTTGTAAGGATAAAACCAGAGATAGTATTTTTCGCATTTCTGCATATACAAAAAGTCTGTCTGCTATAAGTGCTTTAATGATGAAGGAAACAATATGGTAATGAACATGAATTCAAAACCAATGCTGAATTAGTAACTCGACTGATTAATGGCATTAATTTCAATAACCAGTTACTCAAGTTGTCAAACTAAAACATTAGGTAATGAAGTCAGAAGTTTAGCACAAGAAAGATGTCTGCTGATTAACCTGCAGTAGAAGACTGGGAAGGAGATGATTCCTTTTAATCTTTTACCCAAAATAAAGTTACAGATACAGAATGGCCTTGATTTAACTGGTGGAAAACAACGTTTCCTTGTAGGTGGTGTTTCTTGACAAGGAAGGATCACTCAGTTTAGGTGCTAAATTCAAGACGTAATTCATGCAAAAGAAGTAAAGTTTTTTTTTCCTTTTGACTTGTTCAGTGGTTTGTCTTTAAAATCTGCTGAGATTTCTATTTCTGCAAGAATTCTTCTCCCATCTGATTTATCAGAGAATCAGAACATTGTAAGCACACATATACACACACACCCAAAGTAGACAATTTTCTTCAGGTTAATGATTCTTATTTTCTTTAGGTTTGGGTTTGGTTTGGTTTGTTTTTTTAATATAAAATAGCAATGGCTTTTGAAGATATAAGTCTGTGTCTTTAAAATAATTTATATAATCAAAATAAAAAATAAATAAGAAATAGTGTGAAATTTAGTGTCAGAACTCTGTTACATAAACATGAGGATATGGCTTGTATTCCCTACCATTTTGATTCTTTCCTTGATAGCAGCTGCTGTAAAATCACTGTGTTTCTGGATGCTGTGGAAGATGTCCCCACAACTACTGGCCCAGCAATATGTGCCTCCCAGACCCTTTCCTTCCCAGAAGGCAAACAGCTACACTTTTCATGTTTGCTTTCTCAGTTGAGGCAGCCACAACCAGCTACAGAGAGCTGCAGGAGGGGGATGCACGTGTGGCAGAAGTTGCTGTGCTCCTGCATTTCCACTTGCTAGAAGAGCTGGAGTTGGAGGCCCTCTCTAACATTCAGGAGCTCCTTGATTTCCCTTTGAGCATCACCTTGCTGCAAAAGCATGTCCAGAAGACACAATGTGACTCCTAAGGCATTTGGGACCCTTTGGAAAGAAAGCTCATCGACAATGATAATGTGAATGATAATGTTAATCACCCTTTCTGGTGATCTAAACCTGAGGGGCTTAGAGACTCAGAACTAACTAATCTTTAAGCTCTTTCTTACTGCCTTGCTACCTTCATCTTGTTTGGTGCCTTCCCAGACTTATTATATCATTTACATGTTATATAAATCTATGTCAATAAAGCTTTATGCTATGCCTCATCCACTTTTTTCTCTGTATGAATATACATACATACTCCTGGTTAAAAATTTTTCTAAAATACAATTCATCTCCTCTACAAGAGCATGCTACCCTGTATTTGGTAGGCAACATATGTATAGTATTTTGTGAATTCTACCTTTATGATGAAACATAAAATTGTCACCAGGTGTATTGTGCTAATGCATACTATACTAATTTAATTCAATATTATTCACACAGGACAGCTTAATCATAGATTAAATCCATCCTTTAATTATATTATAACATTACAGCATTATAACATTTTTTCAATAATTAACATTTCTGTATGCTGACTTTTTATGTTTCAGCAATTGTAGCCATCCTCAGGAGAAAAAGCAAAGGTAATTGGTAGTATATTAACTGCCTGAATTGCTTCCTTCTGAAGTTTAATGAGTGAGATTTACTAATCACTCAATTTTATAATATTTTATCTTTTTTCTTGTGTCTTGATAGTGACAGAGACTTCTGTCACAGGTTGATTCAGGGTAGGACAAGGTTCAGCTGTTACTGGAAGCAAGCATCAATCTCTGCCCAGGCCTCACATACAGTTATCCAACCAGCAGGTTTTTATCTATCTTTTTTCTATTTTAGTGTTAGTATTGTAGATTAATCTCACTGTCACATATATTTAGAGTCATCTAATGTTTTCTACATATAAAACCCTCTCATTCTATATTAAAAAAATTATCACTCTACGGAATTCAGTTATTCAAGCCAAAAATTTTCCTATTAGTGTTTTGCCTCAGGCTGACTTTCTTAAAGCTTTAGCTAAAACAGCCTTTTAAGAGATTAGTGCAAAGTAGACAACTCTATCAAATTTATGACTCTACCACAAATGTTTTTAAGGAACCTTCAAGCACAAACGAATGAGTTCTAAAACATCTCCTTATTTCCTGTCAAAAAAAAAATATCCCCCTTTTAAACCGGAATCACAGTATTTTCAGATCCTTAGCACATACTTCATATAGATATTAAAAGCATTGTGTTTTGATCATAGTTCTCAATACTCCTCAAATGCCAACATGCTTTTCAATCTACAAGGAAAGTTTTCTGTAAGATCTGAGGGTCAGCCAGCAGTGGTAATACCTCAATGCCCTTCAGTCAAAGGCATAAGTACTGGGCAGTGTTGCTCTAGCTGCCAGGACAGGCAATAAGATTTTGTCTCAGCTCTTACTGATGTATGTCAGTATTTCTTAATACTATTTAGCCCTTCTTACTGAATAAAGCTTCTTTATGTAGCTTAAAAATCACGTCAGACTGCCTTCCACAGAATTCCTTCCACTCCACTGTACATACAGAGCAGTAAGGAGCTGCAAAGTCAAATAACAGGACACCCTTCAGTGTGGCAGACAGACCTTTTGCCATGTATTCACACTGCTTTTCAAAATGTGTGTGTTGAATCTATAATTTGGCTAAACATTAATTCTCATTCTTCCATTGAAAGGGCATCTCGTCAAAAGCAGTGAAGGTTAGTTGGGTTCCTTTAGTCTTCAAATTAATGTCAGTGTCCTCATTAGCTGAGGTGTTTCAGAGGTGAGGATTGTTGATCACAACAGGGTTTGGGTACAGATATTTTTTAATCTACTTTTTTCAAGGAAATACCCAAAATAATTTTACCTATCATATAGATGCTCTGCAGTTAGTTTCTGCATTCCACTTCACCATCTTCATTTTGCATGCAAAATGTATAACACATTAAGTTTTGTGAAATGTAAACAGAAGGTAAAGTGTAACAGTGGCCTCTCTTATCAGTATTTTGAATCCTAGATTATGTGATTTAACATTCAAATTCCTCTCAATCAAATTAGATCTAGTTTTGCTTCCAGAAATAGTTATTATAATTCCAGTATAATTGAATTACTAGTTTTCGCTGCATTGAGTGGGAATACATAATTTTCAATGGCCAAATCTGGTTCTATTGCACTAAAAATTAATGCATCTGGAAAAACACTGTAAGATGAGGAAAAGGGTAAGGCATTGATACTTTTTTAGTCCTGTCCTACGTATACGCAAGCGCACGACTATTTTGTGCAATCCTTGCTGCTCATATCCATTTCCACAAACTGTGAATTACAAACCCCGAAATGCCTGTGGAAGGAATTTTTCCATCAGTCCTGCAGTCAGTGCCGTCCTTCAATTCCTTGCTCATGCCCACATGCTCAGTGGTGAATCCCTGATCAGAGCTGTGAATGTGGTGCCAACTGTTGCCTGCCATTCCTGACCCTTCAGTCAGAGCCAGTCAAGGCAGGCATCCACAGGGGTTGACTTAGCACGCCCTTTGCATACTTGTTTAACATTTTAAGCACCAATTAGTTGCAATTTATGTCCGGTATCACCCTATTAATTCACACTAATACCTGAGATAACCTTTCTGCCCAGCCAAATCTTTCAAATTAGCAAGCAAGACAAGCAAAAAAAGTGCAATAGTTCTGAACAATGATATGCAAATGTCATTGGCAAACATCTGTGTTGGTCAGACATCTGGAAGAGCTCCCATGTTTTCAAGATATACAAAATTTCTCCATGGTGTGAACTTCAGAATCATTACCATCTGTGGGAACCTTCTGGAGAGCAGTGGAGGCTGACTTTGCCTTAACAGATTCACAGGTTAATAAACTTGTATTTTATTGTGAAAAGGCCTATTTGCAGCAACAGTTCAGTAATACTGTGTGCAGTATTACAATGAATATTTCATGTCTAAGTTTAAATTTTCATGCTATTAAAAATTCATTTTTGTTTGCCTAAAATATTTAAATGCATGTCCAAATAGTAAAATGTTTTAAATGTCATATTTATGTTTAAATTTTTTTATATTTGACAATTCCATCCAACTTCTCTGCCCAACCCCAAAAATATCTAGAAATATTTCAGTATTTCAATTGCAAGGGGATGGTAGGAAATTACAGTGGTCCGCTAGTAAAATGTCTTCTAATGATAAGTAAATTGGAGACAAACACTAAATACGTCTTCACATTTTCAAATGGTTAAATTGGTTCTATATAATCATAGATCACATCTAATGATTATTTTTAATGCCTGTCAAGAAAAGAAGAGCTAAGAGGAATAGAAAGTTTCCCAATAAATGTGTAAACTATTTTTTTAAATTAGCATTGGATTATAAAATTAGCATAAAGTCTTATCTTTTCAAACAGCTCTGATGACACTCAGCTAACTAGCTACACACACAGCTTGATACATGAAATGATTTCTTAAATCAAATTTAGGCATGTCCCAGTCTGAACATAGTTCAATCTATGACACTGACTGGTTCCATTACTTTTATGAAAACGTCCCAGATCATTCCGTACTTCCCTTTTTAGTTGCTACTCTTTGGAAGAAAGAAAAATCGAAGAGCCCAGTTATAAGAAGTCTTGGTGAGGAACACAAATGCCCGTGGAAAGTGTGCAGTTTACGACTGTAGTATTTGGGTCAAATAGCAAGAAAGGACAGCAAAGATTAAGGATTAAAAATTGCCTAAGACATATGAATGATGATGTGAAAATAATTGTGGTTTTAACAATTGTATGTTTATACAGCAAAAGTTTGATTCTTGTGCATTAGTACAATAAAGACTTCACTTCTTTATCTCTGGCTTTGAAGAGATAGGGGAAGATGAGTAAGCCGTCAGTTTTAATTAATGTTTTGTCATAAATATTTATAGCCCGCAGAAAACAATTGTATGACTCTTTAGGATTGAGATAATTATTTATAAATCACATTCTAAATGTATTAACATAATTCTTTCACAGAAGCTTTGGCTTTTAATAAATGAATATTAAAATCTCTGAGTTACAATAAATGCAATAGAAGCAGCTTTCTAAACTGACTGAGTATGAGAGGTTTCCTTTCACTTGTTCCACTTACTCGGTCTACCCTCAAGGCTTTTTCTTTATAAGCCTTGAAATATATTCCTTCTTTTGTTTCAGGTTTCAAAATTAAAACTATAAAGTGTAAATTCTTACTAAGAGAAAACCATGACCTGATATGCCTACATCAGTTAGGACATGGATGCAGTAAAAGTATTCATAGGTCGAATAGGAGTTTCCAAATCCCAGGGGTTTAGTCACATTTTTTTGACCAAAAAATACTTAAAATAAAACTAAAGACAATAATCTGTAAGTTGCAAGTCCCAGATCTCGTTTATTTATAAAGCAATAAATATTAGAAGCACAAATAAATTGCACGGGTGTGTAAACAAACTGTACAATGACTGAAGAGTTCGGGAAGGTTTGCCAGAAGACTCCAAGAAGCATATTGTCGTCATCCTGAGTGGGAAGTAAATTGAGGGGGGAAGTGCTTAGAAGCACTTGCGGTGTACAATGGATGGACCAGCTTCATCATACTCCTGTTTACTGATCCACATTTGCTGGAAGGTGGACAGAGATGCTAGAATGGAGCCACCAATCCAGACAGAGTACTTGCGTTCAGGAGGGGCAATGATCTAGGATAAAGAAAAGCAACAAAATCCTCATTTCTGAACAATGAATCCATATCACCAATGCTCATTGGCAATCAAACCACTAGATATTTCCTTAAGCAAGTAAAGAACTTTTCTGTAACAGTATTGATCTTCAGCAACTCTTACAATACATGTAATGTACTAAAAAAATCTGTAATCATATTCTCTTCTTTTCTAACACTTGCTTCTAACCAACATAATTATTCTGATTAAATGGAATTTCTGCTCATTTTTCCATCAGCTGTTTATCTCATTTTTGAGTTTTTCCTATATCCCAGTTTAATGACATGGACATTGTCTCCATCTTTATCCACATTTTATAATACAAAGTCAAATTCCTTACCTTGATCTTCATAGTGCTAGGAGCAAGAGCAGTGATTTCTTTCTGCATACGATCAGCAATGCCAGGGTACATTGTTGTACCACCTGAGAGGACGTTGTTAGCGTAGAGGTCCTTACGGATGTCAATATCACACTTCATGATACTGTTATAAGTAGTTTCATGGATACCAGCAGATTCCATACCTTGAGAAAAAAAAGACAGTAGGCCAGTAAATTATACAAGAGGTCTTTATGAGACAAAACTGTGGCATTTCTCCTCATCATTAATATGAACTTCTGTGGCATTTTTCTTGTAAAAATGCTTACTGATTGTAAAGTGTTACAGAAAAATATACAAAAATAGAATTACGAAACTAACTTAGAAAATTAACATTATTCGTTAGAAAAGGTAAGAATCATAATGCACGCACAAAGGCAAGAGACTCAAAATATACAGTAAGAGAACAAGTAGACATGCGAGATAAACTTATTTAGTATATGGCAATGGAAGAAGGGTATCTAAAACAGAAAACATGAGTGCTGGTTTATGTCAGTCTCACTAAAAGCATTATTGGAACATAGTAAAGGTAGCGATGAAGACAATTAAAATAGCTGAAGTAGAAATAAAGAAGACAATAGTAACTTCTTCAGTCAACTCAAAATGCAGTCTATTCTATTCAGAATCATCAAGGCAAGACATATGGAATAAGATATTAGTACTTGATGATAAGAAAAAAGAAACAAGAAGCAAGTGTTTGTAGGTTGCGTTCCAATCTAATAATTTTAACAGGTGCTTCCTGAAAGGGCTGACACTGGATCCACAGTAAAATGTCAGCTGATGAACAACTGCATGTATTGCTTGGGACTTAAGAGTATAAACATTTGCTGTATCCGCCAGCTGCATGCACAACCAGCAAGGCTTACCATCTCGACCACGGCAATGTTTAATTACAGTGCATATAAATATACACACACCTTCACTCCATGTCCTTCCCCTCTCTGACACTTTACTTCTTCATGGAAATAGATACTGTTTTGAGTGCAAGCCTTACAAATACAGCACTGAAAGCTTTCTTGCCATCAGTGACACAGAATCATAAGATGTCTTGAGTTGGAAGGGATCCATGGAGATCATGGAGTCCAACTCCTTAATGATGGTTTATAACTGTATGTTTCATCATTAAAAAATTATGACCCTAAAACTTGAAACAAGAGCCCAGAACTCGGTTAATTACCAGACTGACCTCACATCAAGCCCATCTTACAGGAACCAAAGGATCTAAATCATTATTTATTCATGTCTGATTTTGTGCCAAATTTAGGTAAGCAAGAAGAGAAGCGGGGCACCTTCCAAATCTTCTGATTCATTCATACCTCCTACAGAAAGGAGAATTTCCTGGGAACACTTACCAATAAAGGATGGCTGGAATAAGGTTTCAGGGCAGCGGAAACGTTCGTTACCAATTGTGATCACCTGACCATCAGGCAACTCATAGCTCTTTTCCAGAGAGGAGGAAGAGGCAGCAGTGGCCATTTCATTCTCAAAGTCCAGTGCAACATAGCACAATTTCTCTTTGATATCACGAACAATCTCACGTTCAGCTGTAGATATAGGAGAATCAAATCAAGCTTTGGATAAGCACAATACTAGAGAAGATGATCAGCCAAGAGAGATATGAGGATTTTCACAGCAGAGAAAAGCTGAAGGACTGACCTGTTGTCACAAAGGAGTAGCCACGCTCTGTGAGGATCTTCATGAGGTAGTCAGTCAGATCCCTGCCAGCCAGATCCAGACGCATGATAGCATGAGGCAAGGCATAGCCTTCATAAATGGGTACATTGTGGGTGACACCATCTCCAGAATCAAGAACAATACCTGGGAGACAAATGTCAGAGAGCAGCTGGAATCACCTAGCAAATGCTTAGAGCCCTTAGACACGGGAAGTAGCAAGAAACACAACAAAATAAAGGGTTTTTCAGGCAGTATAAAGTAGATTAGTTCTTTTTCAGTCACAAAGATCTTTCCAGTTCTTTCTGCCTTTGCTTGCCTGGACATTCCTGTTTGCTGTGAATTTTCCCACAGAACAGTTGCTCCATATATATTTTAAGCTAATCCATAAAAGCAGTCTTCCACTGCTACTACACTGACCAATAAGAATATTTGCAATAGTGACTGTCTTGATCTGATAATGGGCATCTTTTGGTCCAGTTTAAACCCTTAAACTGGTGTAACACTTTTGTAACTGCAGTAACCCTACAGGAATGTCTCTTCATTTGGGCCACAATAAGCAGTGGCAGAGTCAGTTCCATGGTGCCTCTCCAAAAGCAATGCAGATAGTCTGTGGAAAGAACCATGTGGGCCTATTTCACACTGGCTTTTATGCTACTCTTATTGTTAATTGCTATAAACTAAAAATACCTATTATTCTGCAAACTTGAGTGAGTTATGGCGTGTTTTCCTATTTGGAACGGGAAGGAAGGAGAGTTCCTGAAAGGAAATAGAATCTAAATGGTGTTTATTTGTTTATTTTACCTGTTGTACGACCAGAGGCATACAGGGACAGGACAGCCTGGATTGCCACATACATAGCAGGTACGTTGAAGGTCTCAAACATTATCTGGGTCATCTTTTCACGGTTAGCTTTAGGGTTCAAGGGGGCTTCTGTGAGCAAAGTAGGGTGTTCCTCAGGGGCCACACGGAGTTCATTGTAGAAAGTGTGGTGCCAGATCTTTTCCATATCATCCCAGTTGGTGATGATGCCGTGTTCAATTGGATATTTCAAAGTAAGGATACCTCTTTTGCTCTGAGCTTCATCACCCACATAGGAATCTTTCTGACCCATGCCAACCATAACACCCTAAGAGAAGAAAAAACAGAAAAGCATTATTTGAGGAAGACAACATCACAGAGCCCAAACAACCACATCAAACACAACTGGCATGAAGCTGAGTCAGGAGAGGTTTAGGTGGATATTAGGAAAAGATTCTTCACCCAGAGGGTGGCTGGGCACTGGAACAGGCTCCCCAGGGAAGTGGTCACAGCATCAAGCCTGACAGAGTTCAAGAAGCGTTTGGACAATTCTCTCAGGCACATGGTGTGACTCCCAAGTCTGTCCCATGCAGGGCTAGGAATTGGACTTTGATGATCCTTGTTGGTTCCTTCCAAGCCAGGATATTCTATGATTCTGCAATTCTAACCATGTTATTTTCAAGAAAGGTCCTAGCAGTCACACCCCAGAAAGGCTAATTGGGAAAATAAATTTGACATTATTAAAATATTAAGTCAATGGAATTTGAGGTGTTCTCATAAAATCTTTTTTCTTCCATCAGATGAATGAATTTTCCCCCATTTGAAATACACCTCTTATTTTCAATTGCTTCTTTCTGGTCCAAAAATTTGACTGAAAGTAAACTGCACAATATTACAAGCAGGAAAAGCAGTTTGTAAACAGGAAGATACAGAGGGAAATTAGCATTCTAGCAAAGGAAGATACTCCATATTACTATGCAGCCTCAGCAGTAATTTATCCAGGATAAAAAATACAACTTGCAAGGGAAAAAAAAAAAAAAAAGGCATTATGAACTTTATGAACTTTTTACCAAGGAAATTGTAGGAGAAAAAGGAGGCATGGGACAGCCAAACAGGGAAGTTAAGGAAGCACTAGCCAGACCTGGGAACATATCATCAGTACTATCACAAGAGGTGAGCAGATGAGAGGGCAGGGTATTTGGGACAGGGCAGAAGAACTGAGGGAAGGGGAAAGTGCAGGCGACGGCCTAGAGAGAGGGGGATGCTCTGTCCTGCCTCAGTCCTGCCTCTGTATTTACCTGGTGCCTCGGGCGACCGACGATGGACGGGAAAACGGCCCTGGGGGCATCGTCTCCGGCAAAGCCCGCCTTGACCAGCCCCGAGCCATTGTCGCACACGAGTGCGGTGGTTTCCTCGTCGTCACACATCTTCGGAAGGAAGCACGAACCTGGAAAATAGCACGGTGGCACGCTCAGAGCCCGGAGGGCAGCCCCTCCTCGCCCTCCCTCTCGCCATCCCGGAGGGCACCGCTGGTGCTGGAGGCGCGGATTGCTGCGGCGGGAGCGGGAAATTCGAGTCGTCCCGGGAGGATGCTCCACGGCTCGTGGGCAGGGCTCTAGACGGCATCCGTCAGCCGCTTTCTTTTCCGCGCTTTAAAAGCCGCCCCAGCTTGCAGGACGCTCAATTAGAGCTTCATTAGCGGATCCCTCGGGCCGCAGACCGAAAAGGGAAGGAAAGCTTTTTAAATCGCAGAGATCTGTCCTGTCCAAAGAGCTTCGAGGGCGGCGAAGGTCGCGCCGCGTCGGAGCGCGGCGGCCGATGCTGCTCGGGGCGCGGCCGGGGCCGGAGCCGGGCGGTGTCCCCGGCAGAAACAGCGCTCAGCCGGCAGCTGCGCGGCCCGAGCGCCGCCTGCACCCGCACGACCGGCGTCCGCCGCCCGGCGGTGCCTCCCGTCCATCCCTCCCAAGTATTCCATCCCGTCCCGTCTCGTCTCGTCCC